>NW_006497396.1:1390482-1426110 GCF_000471905.2 Amborella trichopoda
CTAGTAGTAGTTTATTATTAATTAGTATACTTATTAATACTACTACGACGAGTATTATTATATATATATATATATATATATATATATATATATATATATATATATATAAAATAAATTTAAAAAAAAGAAAAAAAGAGGGCTTTGAGTACCTAAACACCTAGCTCGGATGGTTGAAAATTCGGGGTCAACAGGTAATCCTAGGGCGTGAATTTTTGTCAGGTTAATCCAAGATGTATAATCAAGACAGACATTTTGCTTCTATGGGAGTGTACAATCTTTTCAATTTTCTTTTTCATCCCTAGCCACTTAGATAATTTACTAACACTAATGGATGGACGATCTAGATGTTGTTTTATAATATAGAAAAGAGGAGTTTGGACCATTAATGATTAGATACTGATTCAATGGACTGTGATTTCTGATAAGTTTGATGCATTACTTGTTTTTGGCCTCTAGTCTACAACCGAAAGTTGAGGCTCATTTTTTGGGTAAATAAAGTAAGGCTCATTTGATCTTTCATTATATAGGTTTTGATATTAAAATATTTGGTTAAAGAAAAAAAAAAAAATCACAATCATTCTCAGCCATTGGATGTATAATAAGGCATTGGTTCTTGCTATTTTCCCATACAAAGTCTACGAAAAGTATCCTCAGACTTTGAGCTCAATTAATGACTCGTTCCGAGCAACTGGAATTCTAGAGGTGATTGTGTACTTTTTCTGATCTAAGTAAATGGTTTTATTGTATATTTCCCTATAATAGCATGAAAACAATTGATACAAAATGGTTTTCTTAGCCTCAACTCTAAAACACAAAATAAGGCTAAGAGAAAAGATCGTTACATATAAGATGGTAAGCCTTATCTAAGATGTTAGGCATTTATCCCCAATTATGGTAAATGTTCAACAAGAAAAAATACCTCTAAATGAGAGAGAGAGAGATATTTTTTCGAGCTCGAGAGACAGAGAGAGAGAGAGAGTTCTTTCAATTTACCTTCACATTTCCGGACCCATTATCGCACACAATAGCTTGGGTTTCTTCAAAATCTCCCATTAAGTTGTGTGTGTGTGTGAGAGAGAGAGCTCTTCAAAACAAATAGGAGAGAGAGAGAGAGGGAGTGTGTGTGTGTGTTGGTTGGATAGAGGAGCCCAAACTTTGAACAAAAGGGCCTGAGAAAACTGCAAATTTATGGTTGTAAAGTCACAAGGCAAGGAAGAGAAAGGGTTGGGTTTTATATAAGAGAGGAAAAGGAGGTAGGGAAAGTTGAAAAAGATGTGTTTTTCTTTAGGAAGGAGGCCATCGATGAATCTTTTACATTCTTTGTGTGTTTTGTGGAGAACTTTCGGTTGCCTTAGGTATCAGCCATTGAGGAGGGTCGGAAAGGTATTGTCAGGGAAACTGCATTCTTCTAGTGGGGTCCATATCAAGGAATAAACCACTAAAGGGTGGCAACAGGTCGGGCCGGATCCGGATCTGGATCCGGATCCGGACCCGGACTCAAAAAAATTTATGGGACTCGGACCCAACTCGACCTAAAAATAAAAAATAATGTATGTTTAAATATTATATTAAATATATATATATATTATTTAAATATTATAACTAAAACATAGATAATTATATCTATTTAAAGCTTGGAGGTTGTATAGAGGTGAGGCTCTAAACAATCAAAGTAAAACTCACCTTTAAATAGTGTCGAGAAATGTGGTCTCAATATTAGAAATCTTTGTAATAACCTTAAAATATATTTTCATCTTTAACTATCAAATTTAAAACTTCAAAAATAGTGTAGATCAAGCAGATCTATGAAAACTTGAAAACCTTGAAAATTGACAATCCAAAAATGCCCTAGAAGATGCACTATTTCTAAAACTTGAAATCCATTTTTTTGTCGTGCCCATGCATCATGATGTCGAGATTATCAATTTGAAGATATTTGGGCATTAAAAGGACATCTTCTAATGAATTTTTTAATATGGGTTGTAATTTGATTGTTTAGAACTTCGAATTTATATAAACCTTTTTCTTATTTAAATATTAATTAAATATTACTTAAATAATAACACTATTCAGATCGGGGCGGGCCTGGGTGGATCCATATCTGGACTTGGACCCGACCCATCAGATCCAATTTTTAGACTCATACCCGAACCCGAATCAGATCCAATCTTCGGTCCAGGTCCATTGCCGCCCCTTCTCTCGCTGACCATTCGTAAGGCCTATGGATTATAATCGTTGATAGTCCTCAGATTACGTTCACTTATTAGTAACACATGACTGGAAAGTTCTAAGTTAATATCAAAAAAGAAGGCCTAATGGGTATTATAAGTGTTTAAAAAAACCAGTGATTTGTCTCAGGAAGCTGTAGATTCGAGGTCGGCTGTGTTGGTACTGGCTTAGTCCTCCCTAAAGTGCGCCTTTCATTTTCTTTATTTCTTTTTGTTTTTTAAGTTTACATGATACTTTTGTAGATCCCCCTAAATTCCCACTCCCATAAACGCCAACTATTTTATTTTTTATTTTAAAATATTTTTTTGGATTGCTGATTCATGATGTTCTAGATCGGCAATTTGGCAATCCAACACGAAGTTGTAGGATAGACGATCCACCCTTAGGTCTTGAAACATTGGATAAAATATTCATGCGAGAGAAAAAGGCCTACAGGATATTAAATATATGAGATTATATACAATGAGACCATTTATCTTTGATACAAATAGGTCACACTTATTTATAATCATCCGATGTGAAATCTGATAGATTGAGTGTGTCACAACGTTTAAATTTTTTTTTTTGGAAGTTTTTGCATAGTCAATGAAGTAAATGCATCGATTCAATGTCACATCCAATGGTCAAAATTAATTGTGACCACTTTGTACCAAAGGTAAATGGTCTCATTATATACTTTTCCTAAATTAATCTCATAGAAAGAAATATTTGAGAAAAATCTAGAAAAAGAAATATCACTAAAATGCACGGGGTTTAGAACAGGGGTTTTGAAGTAGCAAAATACCAAAATACATATATACTTTTTTTAGTTATTTTTCTAGAGGTTTTAAAAGCACAAAATCATGTATGATTCGACCAAAGATCTTAAAAAAAAAAACTCATTTAAAAAAGGAAAAAGTTTAAGGTTGAGGCCTCAAATAATCAAATTAAGGCGCACCTAAAAAATTCACTAGACGAGATTGTCTCGATATTGAAAAACGCTCCAATCAATCATCTCGATCTCAAGATGTATAGATATGAAAAAAACTGGATTTTAAGTTTGAAAAATAATACATTTTGGAATTCATTATCTAAGCTATCAATTTCTAATATTTTCAAGTGTTTTTAGATTTGCTCGATCTACACTACTTTTTAAGCTTTAAATTTTATAATTAGAAATAAAAATATATTTTTAGGGATTTAAAATATTTTTGCTATTGAAAAATCATCTTTGGCCATTATTTATAGTTGTGCCTTACTTTGATTGTTTAGGGCCTCAACCTTATACAAACCCCACCATTTAAAAAATCATACATGGTTTTTCGTCCAAGATCCCTTTTTTTATTTGGGAGTGTTTACAAAGAGATCATTTATCTTTTGTATATATAGATCACTATCATTCCCACTCATTAAATGTTAAATTCGATAGCTTGGGGTGAGTCACGAGGTCCAAGAGTTTTTTTTTTTTTTTGGATTTTTGTTTCTATTCAATGACACTCTTACAACAATCCATTTTAATATTTAAGGGATGGAAATGATTGTGATCTTCATCTACAATAGATAAATGGTCTCGTTGTAGACAATCCCTTTTTATTTTTGGAAGAAAAGTGGTGTATGAGTTAGGGGAGGCATGCAATCCATTGATTGTTTAACATCCATCTCCAACATCCATCTTGGAGATGGACGTAAGAAAAAGAAGACTTTATCAGTTTTTTAAATAGAGGCTGTAGAAAAATTCGAAAATAAAAAAACACTTTGAAAATTAGAATTTATTAATTTATTTTGAAATTTAGAATTAGTTGATTTATTTCGTAATACTTATGATCACTATAGCCTAGATTATGGATTTCTAACTTTTTGGATCCAAAATCCATGTTTAATTTGGACTTTCGAGGGGATGTGTTTCTAAATATGAGTCCCTTGACTCATTAATGAAAAAAGCTTTGAATATTTTATATTTGTAAAAATATGAAATATATGTCCCCCTTCATATTTTACCCTTAGAGTTCTACATTTTGAAAGCATATAAGAGTATTTTATTTTATAAACACCAGATTGAGTTCAACTTTAGTATATATACTTTTTATGAATATCAGATTAAACTAAAATTTGGTATATTGATACATCATACACCTATAAAAAATTAAAAATAGTTTAAAATAAATAAAATTACCCAAAATAGCATTGAGTATTATATGGGTTATTTGGTGTGTGATAGAAAAAAGTATGAACATACCAAATTTTAGTCTAATGGATAGAAAAAAAGATAAAATTAAAATATACTTTATGCTCTAAAAAAATTGGACATGAATATAGACTATAAAATATATGTGACCTTTTTAAAATTTTAAAAATAAATTCAGATTTTTCTAAGTTGCCTTAAGTTCATTTGGCTTGAGTAATTCAAGCAGCTCACTTACCAAAGTGCCTTTATTTTTTAGGGTTTCAAACACCCTAAACTTGGTTATTTTCTAAATTGGGCTATTTGAACATTTTTTTGAAAACTAATTGAACATGTACCCAAGTGAAAGGATTTTTAAAAAGTGAAAATAAGGAAGAGTAAATTAGTTGACTTAACCACATAATTTGGTTTTAATTCTCCCACAAAAACATCATTTGGTTTTGGGTGGGGTGTATATAAGGCAACAACTTTAAAGAATTTAAGTAAGACACATTCTCAAATATTGCCAGAAGATGTAGTTCTAGTGACAAAAACATCTACAATGGCCTAAAAATCTATTTCTACCCCCTAATTATGAAATTTAAATTTTTTAAAAGAGTGCAATTCGAGTAGATCTATGAATATTTGAAAATTTTGAAATTAAACAATCAAGATAGTATCTTACAAGATGTGATAATTTTCGGACTTGAAATCTTTTTTCTCTCATATTTATATATCTCGAAGTTCAGATGATTAATTTGAGGGTTTCCAACCTAGACACCTTTTTCAGTATGTTTCTAAGGTATGCCTGTTGAAGATGATGCAAAATAATAGGAGATTTGAGGTACGTGTCTTTCTTATCTCTCTCTCTCTCTAAGTGGATGCTGTTGAGAATAATGCAAAATAATAGGAGATGTGGAGTCGTATCTGTATCTTTCTTTTCTCTCTCTAAGTAGAATCATGGGTAGTTATTTTATGGGAGTTATCTGATCACGTAGCTTTGTGAGTAATGGGTAGTTGGAGTTATCTAAACACGTATGCTTTGCGAGTAGTTATCAAATCAGGTTTGTGAGTCGTGAGTTGAGTTGTGGGTTGTTGCATAACTGTTGTAGATACCTATAAATGGGTATCATGTAATGAGATATGTGCAACCTCTAACCTGTGAATGTAATCAATGTATGTAACTTGTGTGCAACTAGTGGATGTAATTGTTACTTAGGATTTTCAAGTGTTTTAAGACATCACACATAGTTGGGGAGGGTGGGTACTCGAGTGTGACGAGGCTGAGGTGCGTGATTTGTGCAAGGCGTTGACATTGTGTGGGTGAGCCTAGCTCGAGCTGACCTATGGACCCTCGATGCGTTGTGCCTAGGCACACACCTCGGTGCTCACCACCACTATCGGGTGGGAGTGCCTAGCTCATGCTACCACTAAGCACTAACGGCGTTGTGCTTAGGCACACACCTCGGTGCCCACAAAGAATACTGCGTGGGTGTGCCTAGCTCGGCTACCCGTTGGCCCTCACTACACTGTGCCTAGGCGCACACCTTGGTTCCCGCTACTGATACTATGTGGGTGTCCCCTGCTCGGCTACCCTTGGGTACCCGCCGCGCTGTGCACTTAAACTCACCTCAGAGCGGTCCACCCATACCGCATGGATGTTCTCACCTCGGGCTTCCTGGTACCCCTCGCTGCTCCGTGCCTTGATGCACACCTCGGTGCCCCCCATCTAAGCTGTGTGCGTGTTGCCCCTGGCCCTCGCGACATCGTACCTAGACGCACACCTCGGTGCCCACCACCCACGCCACACAGTGCACTGTGGTGTGCTCTAGGCCGCCCCATCCCACCTCGCTAGCTATTCCGATGCACTAGGACCCACACAGACCGTCTTATGGGCCAGGACGGACAATGCAGAAGCTTGAGGTCCAATGCTCCACCGTGTGGTGCCCCTGCAAAGATGATTTGGTCACACTTCCTTGTGCACTGGACATGGTGGTGTGGTGGGATGGGTTGCCCTTTAGAAAAAAAAAAATATGCTAGTTTCGATGGAATAGCTGCCACTCTTGAAGTTCCGATGTTTTAAGCTATCAAACATAGTTGGGGAGAGTTGGAACTAGGTAAACGTATGCATGTCTCCCCCCTTAGACTCATGCCAACACTTGCAGGGAATGAAGGTCGACCTCCAGGTGGATCCGATCTGCAAGGCAGCAGGATGACAATATGCTTTCGCTCTGGATGATGGTGGGGTGGCATACCTGAGGATGCGTTATTGCGTCTATGGCGCAATATGGCACCATGTGCATGGTTACTCATGTGCATTGTCCCGATCGAAGAGTTTTGGCAGTGGACGACAGTTTCCCTCGACACCGATCCTAGTGTTGTGAACTAGGCGAGGAGGTGGGGATGTCTTGACACTGCGTCATCGTGTCTCTAAGACGTGATATGGCACCAACCATTGCAGCCAGATGAAGTCCTGCTTCCTTTCCTGACATGACCCCCCTCTAGATGATGGTAGGGTGGAAGGCCTAAGGCTGTACCATTGCATCCCTGGGGCAATATGGCATGTCCCGATCGAAGAGCTTTGGCAATGGATGACGGTTATCTTTCCACTTGAAATGATTCACGTCTGGGTGATGGTGGTTGGGATGTCCCAACGCTGCGCCGTCGCGTCACAAACATGATATGGCCCAACCATGGCAGCAAGATGAAGTCTTGCTTCCACCCTTGACATGACCCTCTTTGGATGATGGTGGGGTTGCAGGCATGATGTTGCACTATTGCGTCCCTAATGCAATATGACATGCTTTCGGTAGTGGATGACTGTTTTTCTCGCCATTGGACATGATTCGCGTCTGGGTGATGGTGGTGGGATGTCTTGACACTGCGCCTTCGCAATGTGATATGACCCAGCTGTTGTAGCCAAATAAAGTACTGCTTCCCTCCCTGACATGAGCCTCTCTGGATGATGGTGGTGTTGCAGGCCTGATGTTGCGTCGTTGCATCCTTGACGCAATATGGTATGTCCCGATTGAAGATAATTTGCAGTGGATGACGATCATCTCGTCATCGGACATGATTTGCATCTGGGTGATGGTGGCAGGGATGTCCCGATGCTACGCCATTATGTCTCAGATGTGATATGGCCCCAACCATTGCAGCCAAGATGAAGTCCTGCTTTCCTCCCTGACATGACCCTCTCTGGATGATGGTGGGATTGCAAGTCTGATGCTGCGCCATTGCGTCCCTATTGCAATATGGCTTGCCTTCGGCAGTGATGATGGTTTGTCTCGCCACCGGACATTATTCGCATATGGGTGATGGTGGTGGGATATCCCGACGCTGCGCCGTCGTGTCTCAGACGTGATATGGCCCAACCATGATAGCCAAATGAAGTCTTGCTTCCCTCCCTAACATGACCCTTGAATGATGGTGGGGTTGCAGGCCAGATGCCACGTCGTTGCGTCCCTAAAGCAATATGGCATGTCCTGATCGAAGATATTTGGCAGTGGATGACGATCTTTTCGCCACTAGACATGATTCGCGTCTGGGTGATGATGGTTGGGATGTCTCGAAGCTGCGTCGTCACGTCTCAGACGTGATATGGCCCAACCATAGCAGCCAGATGAAGTCATGCTTTCCTCCTTGACATGACCCTCATTGGATGATGGTGGGGTTGCAGGCTAGATGTTGCACCGTTGTGTCCCTGACACAATATGGTATGTACCGATCGAAGCTATTTGACAATGGATGATAGTCTTTTCGCCACTGGACATGATTCGTGTCTGGGTGATGGTTGCTGGGATGTTCCGCCGCTGCGCCGTCTCGTCTCAGACGTGATATGGCCCAACCTTGGCAGCTAGATGAAGTCTTGATTCCCTCCCTGACATGACCCTCTTTGGATGATGGTGGGGTTGCAGGCCTGATGCTGCGCCGTTGCGTCCCTAGCAAAATATGGCATTCTTTCGGCAGTGGATGATGGTTTGACTCGCCACCGGACATGATTCCGTCTGGGTGATGGTGGTGGATGTCCCGACGCTGCACCCTCGTGTCGTAGACATTATATGGCCCAACTATGGCAGCCAGATGAAGTCCTGCTTCCCTCCCTAACATGACCCTCTCTGGATGATGGTGGGGTGGCAAGCCTGAGGATGCGCCTTTGCGTTTTAGGCGTAATATGCACCATGTGCGTGGTCACAGAATGTGGTACCATGTTCATTATCTCGATCGAATAGTTTTGGCAGTGGACGATGGTTTCCCTCGGCACTGATCCTAGGCATAGTCTTGGGTGATGAGGTGGGGATGTCCCGAAACTGCGCTTTTACGTCTCTCAAACGTGATATGGCCCCAACCATTTTAGCCAGATTAAGTTCTGCTTCCCTCCCTGACATGCCCCGCTCTGGATGATGGTGGGGTGGCAGGCATATGGCTACGTTGTTGCATCCCTTGCGTAATATGGCATGTCTCGCTGGATGAGCTTTCGTGCTGTTTAGTTTTGGTTTCTCACACATACCGACTTCTTCCAATGCTGGCCTTCATTCGAGTGTTGCCCGGCTCTGGTGGGTCATGGACGTTTTGAGGATCTTACGGCTTGATTTTCTGGCCTTTGCCCATGAGATGAATATCGCCCAGTGCAAGCCAATGCGCCTGTGGGAGCAACGTCGTTTAGTCTTTGTTCTAGGATGTTCTTCTTGTCTCCCCTACTATGGTGGCACTTGTTGTGCGTGTGCATTTGATACCCTTTTGAGATGGCAGTGTATTTTGTTCAGCTGGTATTAGCATTATTGTTGTGGACTATTGGCCCCACGGTTTTCCTCCTTGTGGGCTTGTTCTCTTGCGGCACCCTTGGTACAATTCCAATTTATGATTCCCTTGTTTGGTGTCGTTGGGCTCTCCCTATGTCTCTTGGTACCGGAGGATGCTTACTTGTGTGGCCTTGAGTTGGCTCACCGCATGGACGTCCACCACTCACCTCATTTGGCAGCAAAATGCAAGGTTCCATTCGGGCCCTATTTTAGGTCCCAGGTGGTTCCCCCATGTCGTTGTGGGCTGCTACCTGGTTGATCCTGCCAGTAGTCATATGCTTGTCTAAAAGATTAAGCCATGCATGTGTAAGTATGAATTAATTCAGACTGTGAAACTACGAATGACTCATTAAATCAGTTATAGTTTGTTTGATGGTACCTGCAACTCGGATAACCGTAGTAATTCTAGAGCTAGTACGTGTAAGAAATCCTGACCTCTAGAAGGGATGCATTTATTAGATAAAAGGCCAGCGCGAGCTTTACCCGATGTTTTGGTGAATCATGATAACTCGACAGATCGCACGCCCATTGTGCTGGCGACGCATCATTCAAATTTCTACCATATCAACTTTCGATGGTGGGATACGAGCCTACCATGGTGGTGACGGGTGACGGAGGATTAAGAGGGACAGTCAGAGGCATTTGTAGTTCATAGTCATAGGTGAAATTTTTGGATTTATGAAAGACGAACCACTGCGAAAGCATTTGCCAAGGATGTTTTCATTAATCAAGAACGAAAGTTGGGGGCTCGAAGACGATCAGATACCGTCCTAGTCTCAACCATAAACGATGCCAACTAGGGATCGATAGATGTTGCTCTTAGGACTCTATTGGCACCTTATGAGAAATCAAAGTCCTTGGGTTCCTATTTCTTCTGCACTATGAATGGTTTTTTTGAAAAAAATAGAAAAAAGAAAAAGAAAAAGGGACCGCCGCAGTCCTGGAGTGTTATGTCATGAGAAGGCATAAATGAAGTGAAATAAAATTAGAAATAGAAACCTAGTGCAGAAGAAAGATTTGTTTCTGCAGCCAAGGGTGCTAAATTACCTAAGTTTGTTAAACTGAGATCATACTTTCACCCATAGCTGTAAAAATAAAGAATAACTAAACAAATCAATATGAAAAAGACTATTCATATGCTTATATCAGCCAACAGTACAAGAATGAGAAAACGAAAAGAATTCAAAGAATTTCTTACTGCACATTATGCTAAAGTATGAAAAATGATTTAGGACATGGAAGAGTATTGGTAGGTTCATGGACTCGTGCTGGGCTTCAAAATTTTGGAATCGATCACTAGTATCATGGATTTGGACTGGAATATCCTACTCACTCTCCTTTTTATGTAATCAAATTTGAAATATCAAATGATATTCTCAACTGGATAAAGAATGGTAGACAAAGAATGCCATTTCTCAGAGGCACCTCGAGCATAATTGCACAGGAGGCTCAACTCCCTTAAAGAAATCAAGCACGATAGCCTCGAGGTCTTCAACAGAGTACTTGATGTACAGTTCAGAGTGTCGTTCCCTTTCCAAGTGTTTCACGTATCTCCCCAAGAATAAGCAGTAGGCAGGCAACAACACCACTTGTATTGAAATCCTCAGCTCCTCTCTCAATTGCACGTCGGGCACAATCCACATAGCTTGGGTCTGGTGCGCTTTGTCGAAGGCATAGTTGAAGCTCTTGAATCTCTCTTTGAGTGTTTTAATCGACACGCATATTGATAAAGGTAAACCCTCATGCACACAGATGTCGTAGTCCCTAAAGCACGAGAGCAACAGGGCCAATGTGGCCCTCCGGTAGCTCGTCGTGTGCACCCTCACCTTTCCGGTGTGCTTCCTAAGCCAGTCGTCGCCTAATAATTGTCATAGCTTGGGGGATCCTTTCACTTTTTGGAAAATGTAGCGTGCATTGTTCATTAGGAAGAGGTTGTGTTTCAAAAAGCGTTAGGCGGGTCCTAGGCGGATTGGGGGTCCAGGCCGCCCAACGCTTAAGCAGACGCCCAAAACCTAGGCGACCCAGTTGAATCCAAATAAGGATTATACAATTATTTGAGTATCAGACTATCAGTTATATTCAAATTATACTACAAATTAGCATTTAACACACATTCTATAAGCATAACCATAATCCATAAGTCGGTTCATACTCCATAATCCATATCCAATTAAAACTTAAAATATTCTAACCAACCAAATTATAAAACTATGAAAGTAATACTTGAAGACTCAAAAGAATCTTCAATAGTTCTAATGTTCAATACACAATACTTCAATCAAAGTTCAAACTTCAAAGTAACAAAGTTTAATACTTATTCAACAATCAACATTCATTCATCATCAAAAAATCTTCGGTTAGCTGCATTGACATCATATTCATCGGAGACTTTGGAGTCGACGGAGTCGTCACCCTCCTAGACATATTGTGAGTCGTCTTCCTCCGTCTCTTATGAATCTGCCTCTTCTTCCTCCTCTTCCTCCACCCTTGTTCTCTATGCAGAAGCTCTAGTGGCCCTAGGAGGGTTAGCTGATGTCCCTGAAGTATCCATGACCATGTCCCATATTAATCTTTCATACCGCTCGATTTCATCATCATCATCAACTAACCACTCCATAACATTGTCCATATTTTTTTATCTGATGGGTCTCTATTATCTCTCTTAGCAAATCAGTCCTTCGTACTTGACATAGATAAGGTCATTGAGCTTCTTTGATTCAAGCATGTTCCTTTTTTTATATGAACCTAACAAAATCAAATGAAAGTGAACTAATTAAAAACTAATACTATGGTACATGTATTCTTTATAAAATCATACAAATTACCCTTATGACCTTAACACTTCAAAAGTAATCCAATTGCACTCACAACTGAATGAAGAAGTGGTTAAGTTTAAGATTTGAATGGCCAACTTTTATGAATTTGAAGAACTACGCCCATGTTTGTTCCACCAATGGGCTGCAAAGAAATAAAAAAAAAATCATAAATAAATAATAGAAATACTTGATTACTTGAATAGTTAAACTTGATGAAGATGAACTTAAGAATATTATTAGTATAATAACGTTTAATACCTGGATTAATTTTGGTCTTTTGCGTCAGCGCCATTGGACTCCCAAAAGACTTTAATGCACACTTGCAATTTATCAGCTTATCAACGCATATAATATCCTGCATATCATGATCAAGGACTAGCACCTCTATACATTAATTAAATCCATTCATAATTGTGTCATTTGTTTGTATATCTTTGTCAACATAAAAAAAAGTTGGGTTCAAATAATAACATGCTGCATGCAATGAGTGATGTAGCTGCCGATCCCACTTCTCATCAACAATCTCCCAACCAGGCTTGTAGTGGGTTTCTTCATTATTAAAATTTGGGGATCTCTCTCTTATACATTTCTCAATAGCATCATATATGTAGCCTATAGAAGGCTTGTCACTATCAAATCAACCATGTGAAGGACTTTGATAATAGGAAAAAAAACCTTAAGAGCGCCCTTCACCCCTACCCAAAAAGCCTTATAAAGTATAATATCTTTCACCTTCTTCTCAACCTTAGCCTTAGACCACTTGCATGCTCTCCACTCATTCGAGGTAAATATTTGCCTTAATTGCACTCTCATCGAATGTATGTTATCTAGGCATAAGTACCAGGTCGCAAATCTCATGACCTCAGGCCTCACAATCTTTTTCTTCTTTGGAAAGGTATACATCTTGTTGAGGGTGATATGGTGGCTAAATGAAATTCGTAACATACTTGGCCTTCATCACTGCACCTGATATCTCGGTTAAACCGCCAAGACCCTCAAGCATGAGGTCTATACAATGTGCTACAAATGGTGTCCAAAAGATTCTAGGATAATCTATGCACAACAAATTATATGCAACAATATTAGGAGCAACATTGTCTGTGACAACCTGTACAACAAGATGCTCCCCAACCTCATTGATTACCTTCTCTATCACTTGAAATATATAATGGGTATCATGGATATGATCAGAGGCATCAATAGACCTAAAAAAAACAGTCCCTACTGGACAATTCACAAGCAAATTCATTTGACTTCTTCTCTTCCTATCACTTCAAGCATCAGTCATAAGAGAAACCTCATACTGAGCCCATGAATCTTTATTAAGTGCTACAGCTTCCTTCGTAGCACTTACTACCTTTTTAGAAAAAGGCTTTGAAAGCTCATATGGGGTTGGATTTCATCCCAGGGCCAAATTGGCTAATTGCCTCTACTGCAGCATAAAAGCTACTCAAGCGAGTAGTACTGACATGAATGTCTGCCTCATAAAACCATATAGCCAAATAATACACAACTTTATCTCTCTCTTCTTTCTCGATTCTATTTTCAACGGTGGTTTGCTTTTGCTTTTTTGTTTTATGTCTAGTAATCCCAGGGTCAGGCCAAAGTAAGAAACGATCCATAAGGCTTCGAACCCGAGGCTTCTTAGTCCTAGAACCATTAACAATTATAATTCCCTTCCCCTTTCCCCTAATAATGGATTCCTTAACCTCTTGACATCCCTCCCCAATCCTTTCATCATCACTATCATCATCATCAAAATTGACTCGAACCTCAGACTTAATCTCTTATATAGATGCAAATCTCTCATCTTTTTTCATTTTCACTAAGTTCAAAATATTCTTTATTTCCTCTTTAATAGCATCAGGAGTCTTTTGACATGGGGCAACATCCCCCCTGATACCGGCAATATGTTTCTTGAACCGGTTTATGCTCCCTTTTGTATTATTTTTACAAAAATTGCATCTTATGCAATTTTCATCATTAGGATATGGGTTATGGCCATATTTCAAATCGACATCATCAGTCCTATTAGATTCCAAAGAAGACATCTAAAAAATAATGCAAATTACTAAAACAATAAAAAAATCACTTACTTTGAGTTTGATTGATGAATCTTCCACCTCAAAGATGTTTCTAAATACTCAAACTCTTCTAAAACACCTCCTAATAACTTTGCAAAACATCACAGAGTAAATCTAATACCAATGGGTGGTGATGTTGTGATCAATTTTAGTTAACTGTGAGTAACCCTTTGATCTTAAAAATTCACCACAATCTAGTTTCTTTTGGTGGTTTTATCTCTCTAAATTTGGCTCAAACAAGGTTTAGGTTTCAAAAAACAAAAATGACGTAAAATGCCCTTACGAATTTTTTTTTCTGCCCCTTGGCAGTGGATGGGGTGCAGGCCCTGGGGGGGCGCAAGCCTTGGGTGGGGCGTAAGCTCTGAGCGGGGGCCAAGCCATGGGCTTGGCGAGGGGCAGGCCTTAGGCGGGCCCCTGGGCGGGGTGCGGCCCTAGGCGAGGCACAGGCCCTAGGCGGGCCCTGGGCCCTAGACGGGGCGCAGGCCCTTTGCGAGCAAGCGCCTCCTCTAAAATTGTCGCCCTTGCTTCATGGAGGTTGTCAAAGGTGTCGCGCTTGACCTCTTCCGTTTTGCAGCGACCATAAGCAATGGGCAATGGTCCTGTGACAAAATCTTCAAGATTCTCTCGACCTCCATGATGATGCATTGTCGCAACTCTTCCCCGACATATCTCTGGTGTTTCAAGAAGGGACCATCAAACTTAGTTAGGGTCCAAGCCTCATATATCTTGATGAGGCTCGGGGAGGTAGTGAGGGGAATGCTATCAGAGTTCAAGAACGAAATCCAGAGTAACAATTCTAGGGCTTCAAAGGTGTTCTCAGAGAGGAGGCGCTTGCTCACGAAGAGTACGCGAATTGAGGTAAGCGTTGCCTGCACCCACTGGTTGATGAGGCCCACGACGTCCTGCCACTCGAGCTGCTGCACATCCTCGTTGCTCATCCTCTCAATCCCAACTTGCTCATACCCTGCAACAACGATTGACTTGTGAACACTCCTGAAGACCTGAATGCACTTTCTTGAGTACCCGTTAGAGACCATGAGCTTGATGGGAGTTTGAATAATGAAAACTTAAATGCAAAATAATAATACAAAAAAATATAAGAAGAGAGAGTGTGTGTACTTACAAAAAGCTTACACCAGAGAGGAAAGGTTGTTGCCTTCACTTTCACATTTGTTCTCTCTTTACACACTCTTTCTCTTTCTCTTACTTCTCACTTTTTCTACACTCAATACTCACTCACTTGCCCCTCGTATGACTCTTTATTCCACTTTTATTAGGGTTATCATACCAGCTAAAATATGCCAATGACCACCTACCCACATTTAATGGGTCTCCACTGTTGTTGATTTCGTACCCCTCTTAGAAACTTCTACATGCTTCTTTGTTTATTTGTTCATGCCTAATCTAGAAAACTTCATCTAAAAAACTCTACATGTTTTCTTAAACCTTCTACTCACATCTAGAAGGTTCTTCTTTGTTAAGTTTAATTCTCCGACACTGCCCCTTAAACTTAACAAAGTTACATAGATACCATCCCCCAGAAAATGTTTCAACTTGTTAAATCTATCTGGTCATAATGGCTTGGTAAAAATATTCGCAACTTGTTCTTCAGTGTTACAATATGTGAACTTGATTTTATTCTTCTCTATATGATATCGTATGAACAAGTGACTCGGTTTACTCGTTAATGTTATTCATGAATACTGTCGATCTCCTTGGAAGTTATATATGATTGCCGCTAATTGTAGACAACGTCTTTCTAATCGTGGGTGGTATATCTTCCACATTTTTTGTGAGGCCAACATGGTGCCTGACATTCTAACAAAGATGACCACATCTCTTTCACAAGCCACTGTCTGGCATTTGTGTCTGCTGGACTTCATTTCCCTTGCTTTACTTCATGATTTGTCACAGGTGCCATGTTCCAAGGTTGTAAAGAAATGTGTTGTAAGCTTCTTTATTTTGAAATATTAATAAAAAACAGGTACAGGGCCTTCTCCTCCACTGACTTACCAAAAAAAAAAAAATTTCCATTGTATTATGTCTATGTAACTCAAGGGCGAGATGATCAGATTTGACGGCTTTTCGGCATCGAAACATCTTATAGTGAGTTTTTGATGTGCGCCTTAATTTGATTGTTTAGGGGTTCAACCTTATATAAACTTTTTCCTTTTCTAAAACCATAGCTTTACATGAGTCTCACAGTCCAACTTACTTTCCCTGAAATTTTTTTAAAACACACATTTGGGATCACCTACTTAACATTTTATCAATATCTTTTAATTCAATTTCACAAGGAATTGTATACAATAGACTATTTACCTATTGTAAAAGAAGGTCATAATTACTTGTAAGCATCCGATGTAAAATTTGATAGCTTGGGTGTGTCACAAAGTTTGAAAAAACTCTTTTTGAACTTTAAAGATTGGCTAATAGAATAAATGCAGCCACCCAATTTCACATCTAATGGTCAAGACTAATTGTGACCATCTTATAAATAGGCTAACTAATCTCGTTATATATTTTTCCATTCCAAAAACCCATCAAAATACAAAAACCATGAGCCGGAATATTTTAAAAAATCTAAATTGCTAATTATTAAAATAATAAGGTATATTTTATTAATCATCCGCATCCAATGAGAAATTTGATAGTTTGGTTGTGTCACAAGGTTCAAGAAAAGTTCTTTTGAAATTTAACAGAATAAATACAGCCACTCAATTTCACATCTAATGGTCAAGATTAATTGTGACCACCTTATACAAAAGGTAACTAATCTCATTATGTACTTTTCCATTCTAAAATACCCAGCAAAATACTAAAAGGTGTGGTTTCTATAAGGTTGCAACCTTATACAATCCAATTAAGGCGCACCTCCAAATTTTATCACAACATGTATTTTTGGTGTAAAAAATTCTTAGGATTTTCTGAAAATCTATTTTTCATATTTAATTATAAAATTTTAAGCTCCAAAAAATGGTTAAAATCAAGTAGATCTATAAACATATGAAAATCTTGAAAATAAATGGTTTAGATAATATATTGTAAGATGCACTATTTGTGGCACTCAAAATACTTTTTTTTGTTCATATTCATACATCTTGTTGTCAAGTGAACGTAATCTGAGGACCAACAACTATTACATCTCTTTTATCATTTGTAAGGCTTAAGGATTATGATAGTTGTTAGTCCTCAGATTACGTTCGCTTATTAGTAACACATGAATGGAAAGTTCTAAGTTAATATACAAAAAGAAGGCCTAATGGGGTATTATAAGTGCTTAAAATACCAGTGATTTGTCTCAGGAAGATGTAGATTCGGGGTCGGTTGTGTTGGTACCGGCTCAGTCCTCCCTAGAGTCCACCTTTCATATTCTTTATTTCTTTTTCTTTTTTAAGTTTACATAATATTTTTGTAGGTCTAAATTTCTACCCATATTTTATTTTTTATTTTTAAACACTTTTTTGGATTGTTGATTCCGACTGTTCTAGATCAATAATTTGGCAATCCAACGCGAATCTGTGGGATAGACGACCCACTTCTAGGTTTTGAAACATTTGATAAAATATTCTAGGTTTTGAAACATTTGATAAAATATTCATGTGAAAGAAAGAGGCCTATAGGATATTAAATATATGGGATTGCATATAATGAGACTATTTATCTTTGATACAAGGAGGTCACACTTATTTATAATCATCTGATGAGAAATTTGACAGTTTGGGTGTGTCACAAAATTCAAAAACATTTCTTTTGAAGTTTTTTGCATGGTCAATGAAATAAATACAACGATCAAATTTCACATCCAATGGTCAAGATTAATTGTGACCACCTTGTACCAAAGGTAAATGGTCTCATTGTATACTTTTTCTAAATGTATTAATCTCAAAAGAAATATTTGAAAAAAATTTCTAGGAAAGAAATGTCACTAAAATGTATGGGGTTTAGAAATGGGGGTTTTGAAAGCAACAAAATACCAAAATACATGTATAATTTATTTTGTTATTTTTCTAGAGGTCTTAAAAGAACACAATCATACTACAAAACTTAAAAAAAAAAACTTAAAAAGGGAAAAAGCTTATATAAGGTTGAGGCCTTAAACAATCAAATTAAGGTGCACCTAAAACATTCACTATACGATATTGTCTTGATGTTGAAAATCCCTCAAATCGATCATCTCAATCTCGAGATGATATGAAAAAAGAAAAAAATGGATTTTAAGTTTGAAAAATAAAACATTTTGGAATGCAATATCTAGTCTGCCAATTTCCAATTTTTTCAAATGTTTCTAGATTTGCTCGATCTACACTATTTTTTAAGCTTTAAAATTTATAATTAGAGATAATAATATATTTTCAGAAAATCAAAAAGATTTTTGCCATTAAAAAATAATCTTTGGACACTATTTATAGTTGCACCTTACTTTGATTGTTTAGAACAAACCCCATCCTTTAAAAAACCATACATATTTTTTCGTTTAAGATCTTTTTTTTTATTTGGGGTGTTTACAAAGAGACCATTTATCTTTTGTATATAGAGCTCACCATCATTGCAGTCATTAGATGTTAAATTGGATGGCTTGGGATGAGTTACGAAGTCCGAGAGTTTTTTTTTTTTGATCTTTGTGTTTATTCAGTGACACTCTAAAAACCACCCATTTTAAAATTTAAAAGATGAAAATGATTGTGACCTCTATCTACAAAAGATAAATAATCTCGTTGTAGACAATCCCTTTTATTTTTGGAAAAAAAGTGGTGTAGGAGTTAGCGGAATCCATTGACCATTTAACGTCCATCTTTGAGATGGACGTAAGAAAAAAAAGTCTTTATCAGTTTCCTCAATAGAGGGTGTTGAAAAATTTTAAAATAAAAAAACCCTTTGAAATTTAGAATTTATTAATTTATTTTTTTAATACTTATGATCACTATAGCCTAGATTATGGATTTCTAACTTTCTGGATCCAAAATCCATGTTTAAATTGTACTTTGGAGGGGGATGCGTTTCTACATATGAGTCCCCTTTACTCATAAAAACCAAATCCTTTTTGGAATGAAAAAAACCTTGAATATTTCATATTTGTAAAAATATGAATTATGTCCCACTTTTCATATTTTGCCCTTGAGTTCTACATTTTGAAAGCATATATAACGTATTTTATTTTATATTTTTTTTATAAATGCCGGATTGAGCTCAAGTTTGGTATATATATTTTTTATAAACATCAAACTAAGCTCAAATTTGGTATATTGATACATCATACATCTATAAAAAATTAAAAATAGTTTAAAATAAATAAAAGTACCCAAAATAGCATTGAGTATTATATGGGTTATTGGTGTGTGATTGAAAAACGTATAAATATACCAAATTTGAGTTTGATGGATAGAAAAAAAGATAAAATTAAAATATACTATATGATCTAAAAAAGTGGGACATGATGAATATAGAATATAAGATATATATGACCTTTTTAAAATTTTAAAAATAAATCCAGATTTTTCTAAGTTTTCCTTAAGTTCATTTAGCTTTAAGCAGCTCACTTACCAAAGTGCCTTAACTTTTCACGGTTTCAAACACCCTAAACTTGGTTATTTTTTAAATTGGGCTATTTGAGCATTTTTTGAAAAACTAATTGAACAAGTACCCAAGTGAAAGGATTTTTAAGAAGTGAAAATAAGGAAGAGTAAATTAGTTGACTTAACCACATAATTTGGTTTTAATGCACCCACAAAAACATCATTTGGTTCTCGGTGGGGTTTATATAAGGCAACAACTTTAAACAATTTAAGTAAGGCATATTCTCAAATATTGCCGGAAGATGTAGTTCTAGTGACAAAAATATCTATAATGGCCTCAAAATCTATTTCTATCCCCTAATTGTGAAATTTAGAATTTTTAAAATAGTACAAATCAAGTAGATCTACAAACGTTTAAAATTTTTGAAATTAAACAATCAAGATAGTGCCTTACAAGATGTAATAATTTTCGGACTTGAAATCTTTTTTTCTCTCATATTTATATATCTCAAAGTTGAGATGATTAATTTGAGGGCCAACTGGTATAGTTTTTTTTCAGTTTGTTTCTGAGGTATGCCTTTGATAGTATAAGGTTGACACTCCTTTTCCTTTAATTTTTGAAGTTAAGATCTCTATTGATATTTTTTCCAAAATTAAAAATAAAACACAACCAAATTTCAGCAAAATTTCAATTGAAATGAGCTTGGTAATTTTTTAAAAAATGCTGAAACACATCTCAAATCACTAGAACTAATGTTTCAAAAAACAGATCAGTAGTGCGGATCTTCCAACCTCGATCCCCACAGGGATTGGTTGGATTGATGATCCGCATCGTTCTCGGATCATTAAGATCGGTGATCTAGAAATTTTTATAAAATAAATGAAATAAAATAAAATTAGAAATAGAGATTCATAAGGTGGCGATTTAGGGGCCAAGTACAATATTAGATTAACTTAAAAAAAAGGAGAAAAAAAATGAAGAGTGGGTTTTACAGGGAATCGGTTCGGGATGCATACCATCTTGAAAATCAATTCCATCCCAACCAATTATGTATCCAGATTGGCGATCCAGATCAAAAATTATAGGATTTTAAAACACTACTAAAAAGACTGAAATTTCGTCGTAGATCTCCAAAGACGGTATAAATCTAATGAGATGTGACAAAGTAAAATTAACATTCCAAATAAGAAGAGAAGCTATTTTTAAATGGGTGCGGTTTCCATAAGGTCGTAACCTTAAACAATCCAATTAAGGCACACCTACATCATAACATAACATGTAATTTGATGCAAAAAGTTCTTAGAAGTATCTTAAAATCTATTTTTATATCTAATTATAAAATTTTAAACTCCAAAAATAGTTAAAATCAAGTAGATCCATAAACATATGAAAATCTTGAAATCGGACGGTCTAGAATATACGCTATTTCTAACGCTCAAATTTTTTTTTTTTTCCATACTCGTACATGTTAATATCGAGATGATCAATTAGGGGGTTTTCAATACCAAAACAACGTCTTATGATATATTTTTTAGTGCATCTTTACTTTTACTAAGGTTACAACCTTATATAAACTTTTCCCTTTGAAAATTATAAAACTTAACGCATATAAACACGTGCGTCGGCCACCAAAACAAATTACCAATCAATCCGCTTGATTCGATCCGATCCATCTCAGCCGTCCACGAATTCCCCCTATTTCCGAATTTCACTCCTTTCAGGAAAAAAGGGTTAGGCAAGACCATCCGACGGCTCACATCCATCCAGAGATAACAAACGGTCCGGATCATCAATTGTGATCCATGTCAGCATCTGAGGTGTTCGCATGCTTGGAGGTTAGATTAAGACTTAGGGTTCAATCAACTCAAGCATGAGGTATGTTATTTTTTATTTTTTTACTTTCTAATATTTCATATTTTTTCATAATTTGAGGTTAAAAACAAAAAAACACTTCTTTTTTTAATTCATCCTTTGCTTTGTCCTGACTTATGAATAAATATGTACATCAATACAAGTAATTAATTTTATTCATGATTTTTTAATGCAGATTTGATGATTGTTTCAGGTAATCAGTTTGTTATTTACTTGAAATATGAAACATTTCATTTTCATTCTCATCATCATTTTTGTTGTTATGTTAAATGCAGCATCATTATCACCATCATCGTCGTAAATTTGTAATTATCGTGGTCATAATCATCTATGCTTTTGTATATTTATTCAATTGAGATCATTTTGTTACTTAATTCAATCACACTTTTTGAATATGTAATTTTGTAAATGGTAAATCCAATCAATAAATTATGTGAATGGTAATTTTCAAATTGCAGCTTAAAAAATTGGAGTCAAACTTAAAATTGCTTCAGTCTCTCTCTTTCTCTAGAATATTGAAATATCTTTCACTGTGATTTTTGCTATTTTCATGAACATCTGATTTTTTTTTTTGGGGAGAAAGTTAGCTGATGTGCTAATTCTTCAGCCTGTGTTTTTCAAAATTTTGGATGGGTAACTCAACAAATCTATAATGCATTAAAGAAAGATCATTGTTAAAGAACTTGGCTGAGTCGACTCAGGCATGGTTGAGTATATCTCTTGGCAAACTTGGGATTATTTTCAAGAATGTCTCAAAAAATTAAATTTATCTTTAGTAAATGACTGATAAATGATGCAAGAATATGTTTCTCTATAATGTTTATGTTTTCTATGATGATTTGTGGAATTTTCTTATTATATGTTTCATTATAAATCAATTTTCTCCATATTCCCTCTTCTACATCTATTTTTCTATTTTTTGTCTACTTTTAATATTGTGTATTACTTACTTTAGCTTTTTACTGCTTTTGTATATTTAACAAATGTTTGGTAATTTGTTTTTGCAATTTTGATCCCTTTTCGGTTTCGTACACGACTTGGTGAGTCCACTCGGACTCGCTGAGTTGTGCCGCTTAGGTAGGGGTCGAGTCCTGAACCTGAGCTGAGCTTTCGCACATCAAGAAAGATACATCAACCTCAATCTTATTTCCATAATAAAAATATTTAGTATTTATTAGAGTTAGTTGGATTCTATAAATCCTTTCCAACTGCTTACTTAGATTGATGGGCTAATTGAAGGAAACATTAGGGGAAGCTTCATGGTGCATCTCCCTTAGTGGGTTGAGGCTGGATTTCCTATGCAATGCGGACTTTGGGGTATGGAGAACGTCACCATCAATATCCTTAACCTCTTAGAAAGTTCCTTTTGGATAGTCTATGATGGAGGCTTTGATTCCCTTTGGCATTTCTTTCACTTTTTCAGAACCTGAATCTTCTCACCCATCACCAAGTTTGACTTTGAGGTTCATTTTGGTTGAACCTGTAATTTTCCAGCCTTCCAAACAACCCAAATTATTTGAAAAAAACAAAAGGAGGGGGTGGGTTTCCAGTCAAGTTTGACCCATGTTCAGTAGCTACTGAAACTCAGCTGCTGCCGATGATCCATACGACTATAGAAAGAGTATTGTTAAAAGAATGCCATGGCGATCCAATCAATGTGTGGATCGCGATGGAAAGAGAGTGGGATCAGTATTGTTTAAAAAATGTCATGACCGTCCAATCAATTGGTGGATGGTGACGGAGCGAGTGACATGACCCAATTAGTTACCTTGCTTAGGAGGTTGGAGGTTCAGTTAGTTGGACTACATAGCCCCATGACCGTTCAATCAATGGGTGGATGGTGACGGAAAGAGAGTGGGATCCATAACAACAATGACATGATCCAATTTGTTACTTTGAACGAGAGTGGGTCCCACTCTCTCCATCATTGCGCATCTATTATCGCATAGACTGGGTTCATCATTGTATACTTTACCTTGTTTAGGAGGTTGAAGGTTCAGTTAGTTGGACAACATAGCTCCATCCTTGTGTGGAAAATTTGGCATCTATGAAGGGTCTATAACATACCCCATTTGCTTTCGAGTGAACTAGGGTCATTTGATAGAAGCCTTTCCAAGGTCTCTCGACCCTCTCTTTGGTTGAGAAATTTACGGTCTTTCCCTTCTATGGGGGGGAATGAGTTAGGGTAGATATGTTTCAGATCCTCAGTCTTCTCTTCCAGGAGAAGAGGGGCATGTGGTTATCTCCACTCCAGGAGAGAAACCAAAACGTCTCTTTGTAGGAGCAACATGGCGAAAGATACTCTGCCTTGATCAGTTGCTTTTTGGAAATCTATTGTTTTCTTAAAATATTAATTTTATGAATTAAATTGATATTCAAATTTGACAAAACTTATCATTCAATTTAGTGCCAGTCTGTTACTCTCCTTTCAAGAGAAAGCTTGGGTTGAGTCCTTCTGACTATCTTCACTTGCATAGAAACTACCATTTTTGTAGCTCCAGTGAGTAGTACTTATGTCGTACACTTGTATATCCTACATGCAAATATATCCAATTAATACATTTCAAAACACACATACATGCAGACACGCACCCTTAATGGCAGGCAGCTCTTTTGTAGCAAGTCCTGCATAGCTGAAATTAGGGATTAAAACTCATCTTATCCAACAAAAAATACATTTTATCTTATATATTTTCTTCATTTGATATCCTGTATGGAACATGCATCTCTAAATGATTTGCACAAAGAAGTAAAACTAGCAATACTTATCATTAATAAGTGACGGCAATCAGTTTTGTTTGTCAAGAGTATTTCTTATTTTGTATCTAGACGTGCCATTGATTCAAGACCTATCAAGTACTTGATTCTCAGCCAAGTGCCTTGCTAACTTAAATATATATTCTACGAAGTATATCAACTTTCTAAGCTTTTTTGGCTGTCCAGAGTGGCACCCCACAGTATGGTCTGTGATACTTGTTGCACATAGCTTACTGAAGCCTTGTAGTGAGCTTAGTGAGCACATACAATGCTGTTAAGGAAGTATCATATCATGGGATTTCTTTTGTAATGTCCTTGCTCCGGAAGTACAACTTTCTGGATATTATATAAGTTCAGAGGGAAAGAACTCTATAAGCTGATGGGCTATGGAAATGTATAGTCAATTGGGGTCATCTCCATCAAATTGATTGATAGTGATGGATAGAGAGTTGGACTCACCAGTCACCACTAGGGTCATGTCCTATTCTGGTGTCTCAAACTCTCCTTCCAAATTGTCCATCATTTTATCGGACGCTGATGAACCAATGGACTGTATTTTTCCATAATCTATTTGGAATATAGTAAATTGGAAGATCAAATTTGTTCTTGTAAAGTTATAGTGTACAGATGATGACTTTTGAGCAACTACTTCAATCGTCAGGATTGAAGCATTAAAGGTCTAATGTTGAAGGAAATGAAACACAAGAAGTAGAGGAATCCAAATTAGTTGCTTTGGATTCTGTATTGATGAGTCTATCTACATGGAAAGCACATCATTATTTTGGGATATGTTAGAAAACAGAGAAGCGAAGTTGATTACTTGCTGGTTTACATGAGCAGGGAACCCATTTCTAGAATGGAAGTTCAGTTTTGTGCTAGTAGACATAAAATATAGCATAGTCGCTTTTTCTAAACTACAGAGGATTGGGATCTTATTTCTTTAAAATGGAAGGAAATGAAAAATGCATTGGCAAAAGAATAAGAGGAAAAATATGGTGTATTGATTTTCAATCCATGCAAAGGACATCACAACGACTTAGCTTCTTTGGAATTAGTTAAGAAATGGAGAACCATCATCTATTGGGGTACTGTATGCCATAATCCACTAGATTATGAAAACTTTGTCAAAATAAAATGCTATGTTTGTTGAGAATGGCTTGCACATGCGAGTGTTCTAATATTTGTAAAAGTGCATACTGTGCCAAAGTTGTAGCCCTTGGAACTCCACATAATGGATGCAAAAATTTGTGCAGAAATCAATTCATCAGAAGTTAATTCTCTATTTAGTTTTCTTTGATAAGTAGTTCCAGTGATCAAATATGATTTTAAATAAAAAAATTGCCAATCTTCCAATAGGCAAAGGGAGGATTGTATTGAATGGTAAGAACAAGGTTTTTTTTGGTTCGTATTACAAAACCCCCAAAGAGTTCCCAGCAGACGCCATTGTTTGTTTCTTCATTTCTTCTTTTCACATAGTTTCATGCTGTGCATGAAGATTGCTTTTCTAGATGTAAAGAGTAATAATATAATTGTCTCTATTCCTTCAATCATCAATGCAAGTCATACTAGAGTTCTTTCAGTCTCTTCCACATCTGAATGCCCAACCTTGGACTTTCAACTTTGCTCCATTGTAGTATTCTTTGGTTTGAAGGCATTGGTAAAGTGTGGTTTGCTTTTATCTTGGAGGTCAAGAGTAAGGACAAGCTATTTCGATGTTAGTAATTTTGCATATCTTCATCTATAACATAACGGTCATGTCTCTGATCAAATTCAATGTGAAAGATCATGGATATTGTAGAGCTTTTGGGTGCATAATGTTAGTTTGCCAGGCAGACTAATTGTACTTTATGCATGAAGACCATAATTTCGTAGTTTCGTTGTTTTATTTTTAGTCAACATGCTTTTTGTTTAGCAGTTCTTTACTTCTTATTCTGGATACGTGTTAATGATGGGGAGGATGAGAAATGCAAGTCGTTCTTCTAGGATTTATGAAGGGAGGGAAATAGTGGAATCCTTAGGTTTGTGAGGTCAATTACTGCAGTTCTCACATAGAAGAAAAAAGCAACCATCATCTCAATGGTGCCAATTTAGGAAGAATTTTGAGGAATTATAGCGAGTGATTTGATATAAGATGCAGATAACGCGACTTATGATTTCATTGAGGGTATGGCCCTTGGAAAAAAAGATGAAGGTGAATGGACGGAACGAGATACAGGTGACAATGCAAATGAGGATTGTCCGATTTATAGGATGCGATCATGTCTTAAGAGATGCCAATGAATCCATCGATTCCTTGGCCAGACAGGGGGAGCAGCCCCTCTTCCTTGAAGGTTATACAGGTATTTTTGTGTTTCATTGTTGGAAACCTAGTGTAGAAGAAAGATTTGTTTCTGTAGCCAAGGGTTTTGTTAAACTTAGAAATTGAACACCAAACACATCGAGGCAGGCCTTCACCCATAACTGTAAAAGTAAAGAATAACTAAACAAATCAATATGAAAAAAACCATTCATATGCTTATATAAGACAACAGTACAAGAATGAGAAAACGAAAAGAATTCAAAGAATAGCTTACTGCACATTATGCTAAAGCATGAAAACTGATTTAGGACTTGGAAGAGTATTGGTAGGTTCATGGACTCATACTGGGCTTCAAAATTTTGATCGATCACTAGTATCATGGATTTTCAAATTTGGACTGGAATATCCTTCTCACTCCCCTTTTTCTGTAATCGAATTTGAAATATCAAATGATATTCTCAGCTCGATAAAGAATGTTTGACAAAGAATGATAGGCAAAGAATGCCATTGATCAGTGGGACTTCCTGCGGGAATGCCAGGGAGCCTGGCCTCCCTCAAAGAAATTGAGCAAGGCAGCCTCGAGGTCTTCCACAGAGTACTTGATGTACAGTTCAGAGTGCCGTCCGCTTTCCAGGTGGTTCCTGAATCTCCCCAAGAATGAGCGGTAGGCAGGCAACAACAACTCTTGTATTGAAATCCTCAGCTCCTCTCTCAATTGCACATCGGGCACAATCCACGTAGCTTGGGTCCGGTGCACTTCATCGAAGGCAGAGTTGAAGCTCTTGAATCTCTCTTTGAGTGCTGCCTTCGACACCCCTGACAATAAACCCCCACTCACATGGATGCCCTCGTCCCTCAAGCACAAGAGCACCGGCGCCCATGTGGTCCTCAGGTAGCTCGTCGCACGCACCCTCACCCTTCCTGTGTGCTTCCTAAGCCAATCGTCGCCTAATAACTGTCGTAGCTCGGGGGATCCATTCACTTTTTGGACAACGTAGCGTGCATTGTTCATTAGGAAGAGGTGAGACTGTGATGGGTCTCTGTAGAGCTGTGCCTTGCCCTCAAGATTGTGCTGCAAGATGGTTGTGATCCATTTGAGGTGGACCGTTAGGGGAGGCGGCATTGGGACGTCCGATTCTGGAGATGGAAGGTCCAATTCCGGCAAGGGCTCCCCACCAGGCACATTTCGTGGTGATGGATTCGTCACAATGAGCTTCGAAAGAGTCTCTTGGTACAGAGAGATGAGATTTGTATAGTTCATGACATAACGGGTAAGTGGGTGTATGGTGCCTCCTGGCATTGGAGCCCTAGAATTCTCGCGCTGGATTGCGTTCTCAAACTCTGATAACGTTCCCCTTGCCGCCTCCCCAAGCCTCGTCAAGATCTCTGAGGCTTGGACCCTCACAGAGTCTGATGGACCCCCTCCTTGAAAGACCAGAGATATATCGGGGACGAGTTCCGACAGTGCATCATGGAGGTCAAGAATCTTGAAGAGTTTCTCAGGGGACCTTCTCCCAATGCTTATGGCCTCTGCAAAATTGAAGAGCTGGAGGGTGGCACCTTTGACAACCTCCATGAAGCAGGCATCTCCGATGCCCTTTGCGCCCTCAAAGACGCTCTCACAGAGGAGGCGCTCACTCGCGAAGAGTAGGCGAATTGAGGCACGTGCTGCCCGCACCCACCGCTTGATGAGGCCCTCGACGACCTGCCACTCGAGCCGCTGCACATCCCCGATGCTCATCCTCTCAATCCCAAATTGCTCATACCCTGCATCAACGATCGGCTTGCGGACGCTCCCGAAGACCTGAATGCACTCTCTTGAGTACCCAGCAGAGACCATGAGCTCAGCGATCTTCTTGAGCTCAATGATCGCCTCATCAGGGATCTGGTCAAGTTCATGAATTGTATCGGTGGTGACAGTTCCTCTTTCCTTAACATACGTCTCTCTCTCATTACCGAAATCTTGATCTTCTTGCTCTTGCTCTTGCTGCTCTTCTTCTTCTTCTTGAGTGGGGTCGTCTAGATTAGATGAGAAGCTCGTTGAGCGATTCTCTCTCCTTGATATTGAGCAGGAGAGAGAGAAGGATTCCGAGAGAGAATCAGGGTCAAGGGGCTCGCTGTGCAGGACAAGGATATGTCGGAACTCATCCTCGAGACGCGCCATTGCAGCCTGAATAATAGGCTTTGCGCGCTCATGGTCTGGGGAGCGGAGGGTGGTGTTAACTGCTGAGAGGTAGCGTGCAGCCTCGTCGGGCTGCCCACCATCAAAGATCATTCTCTCTCTGGCATCGTCCGAGGATGCTGTGTCCCACCTCATGATCAGCTTTTCTGCTGCTTCAAGCTCTTCAGGCAATGGGGTTTGTGGTGGATCCACCATGGCTATGGCTTGGAAGCTCTTTAGAGTTTAGAGAGAGTGAGAGAGAGAGGTGGCTGAAATCTTGAATGGGTTTCAGAGAGAGAGAGAGTTTAAATTCTGAATGGAGTTTAGAGTGGGAAATTGAGTCAAATCTTGTCTGAAAATTGGAGAGGAGAGGGATGTGAAGGTTTGGGAGGATAAAAGAGAGTGGCAGACAATTCAATATGAACTTGGTCTTCTCAACTGTGTAGACCACTTGGGAATATCTGAAGAGAGAGAGATCTGAGGTTGTGTATGGATTTTAGTGGTGGACAGGTTTTTTGAAGTGAAACGCCTTCCCTGTTCAGCAGTACACCATTTGAACTTGACTAGCAATATGATACCAGATGTTTGCTCAATTTGGTTTTGGAGAGAGAGAGTGACAGTGTGAGTTCCAAATGGAGTCAGCAGTAAAACCATTTGGCAATATCAAAAAAAACCAACTGGGTTCGTCTGAAATTTATGGGTTTCAGAGAGAGAGAGAATTTTTGGGTTAGAAAGAGCGAGAGAGCTCTCTTTTTGCACTCTGGTACACATATTTCAGCAGTAAAATCGGGTGTATCTGAAATTTAGAACTTGGGTTTCAGAGAGAGGAAATTTTGGGTTAGAGAAAGAGAGAGTGCCCGTGCTCTCTGAATGGAACCAGCTCTCAGTGTTTGATGGGTAAACAAATGGCGATGTCTCGAAGTGAGAAGTTCGGGGTTGAAACGCAAAAGTCAGGATTTTCGTGTCAAAACGACCCTCTTTGAAAACCGGATTTTCTCGGCTTTAATTCCGGCCAAAAAGTCGCCGGTGAACTCAGATACCGGCCAAGACGTTACCTGATCTCGATTCGAGGAGAGAGAAGTTTTGTTTTATCGTGGGAAATGTTTGTTTATTCTCTCGTTCATTGATTTAACCGCTTGTTTTATGTGTTTATTTGTTTAGTTCTTTCTACAGCTAACTCCAGTAGGTTCACTCTGTATTCTTACTCCCTTACGTAAAAGAGCTACTAAATACAAGGATTTTTTTTTGGAAATTTCGTATCCAATAGTAATGAGCATTTTCAATTCATCTGTTTTGAACATTTCTTACCATCCAAAAGTTGGAAGCCTTTTTTGAATATTATGACACTTCTCAAGAAATTTATCAACATATATCGAAAAGTTGAACTACTTAACATTTTACTATTAGTTTGATAAATCTCAAAACCCATTTGAATTTGTCATTTCAAGGGCTATTTAAATTTGATCAGCAAAAATGATGAACTACAATAAAATTAGATAAAAAATATTATTCAAGGTGCTAAATGGTCTAATAAATTTCCCTATTTTTGGGGCAAGAATGCTTTTGATTTTCTTTTTCTTCTTTGAGGTTGGTTGTTGAGGAGGTTAGATACATAAATTTTGAAATTTCGAAATAATTCCAGCCAAGGATCTGCCCGAGGGAGCAAAGGGACAATATACTCCCGTGGGAGCATATAATCTTTTGGTTTACTCTACATACAAAATTTATGTTTTTAGGAACCCCAAGGGTTGTGATATTTGTTTCTATTTATGGTGGGGTTATTATTATTGGGAGTTGGGTTATATTATATGGGAGAGCCAGGGTGTTTTGCATTGGATTGCATGACCCAGACCATGCCATCCTTGGAAAAGTTAAAAATATCCAAAATTGTCCTAAACCTAAGATTCTTGGATATGCTCCCATCCCTGATCTCTATGCATGCCTTGAACATAAAGAAAAAGATAACATTCAAATGCACTTGGATCTTTATAATATATTTTTTATTACGGTTTGTATAAGGCCGAGGTTCTAAACAATTAAAGTAAAGCACACCTTCAAATAGTGTTGAGAAATGTAATTTTAATACTAAAAATCTTTTTGATAGCCTTAAAATATATTTGGACAGTCTTTGTTCAACTTTGAGATTTTATCTGTTTCAAGCGCATAGTGTAATTAGGAACTTTTTTAAAAGTTGAGGTTAGGCCATGTTCCCAATAATTGGCATCTTGAAATTGTTCGTATATCGTGTTTTATTTGAGGGAATAAATGGACAATATACTCTTGCAAGATCATGAACTCTTTTGGCTTTTATTTTTACCTTATTAAGGAAAATGATCAAATGAACTAGGCTTTTGGAGAAAAGAAAAGGTGCACTTGATCTTGAAGGATGCGATGTATTTAGGGCCCGTTTGGTTTATTTGGTTTATTGGATTCATATTTTTAGGAGTCATTTTTTCTAGAAAAGTTGGGCCAATTGTGTTTGATTCGCTTAGAATACATTGCGATTGGAATTGAGAATTCTTTGGGATTCTTGAATGCTCATTTTAAGCCTAAATTTTGGAAATCGCAATTCCCTCAAAATAGGTGGAATTGACATATCATGAAAATAATCCATTTTGCTGCTAAAGAACAAAAAAAATATTAAACTTTTTTAAAGAGAAATTATATCAAATTTTAAAGACAAAAAAATATATTAAAATTTTAGAGAGGGAAACGATATCAAATTTTAGAGAGAGAAACCATATGAAATTTTTTAGAGACAGAAAATATACAAATTTTTTTAATGAGAGAAACTATCTCAGATTTAAAGTTTTAGAAAGATCATATTAAAATTTTAGAGAGAGAAACTTCTCAAATCTTAAATTTTTGAGATATAGAGTATGTTAAAATTTTAGAGAGATGAACTACATTAAATTTTAGAAAGAGGAATTACTTAAAATTTTTTAGAGAGAAATATCTCAAAACATTTAGACAGAGAAACTACCAAAAAACGTTTAGAGAGAAAAACTATCTTAAATTTTTAGTTTTAGAGAGAGAAAATATCTTAAAACTTTAGAGGGAGAAACTATATCAAATTTTAGATTGAGAAAGTACTTGAAATATTTAGAGAGAGAAACTATTTAAAATATTTTAGATAGAAAAACTATTTCAAATTTTAAGTTTTAGGGAGAGAAAGTATATTAAATTTTTAAAGAGAGAAACTACTTAAAAATTTTAGAGAGAGAAACTATCTCAAATTTTTAAGTTTTAGAGAGAGAAACTATCTCAAATTTTTAAGTTTTAGAGGGAGAAACTATATCAAATTGTAGATAGAGAAAGTACCTAAAATTTCTAGAGAGATAAACTATTTGAAAAATTTTAAATTGAAAAATTATATCAAATTTTAAGTTTTATAGAGAGAAAGTATATTAAAATTTTAGAGAGGAAAACTACTTGAAAATTTTAGAGCGAGACACTATCTCAAAATTTAAGTTTTAGAGACAGAACATCTTAAAATTTTAGAGAGAGTAACTATATCAAATTTTAGAGTAAAGAAGTACCTAAAACTTCTTTTAGAGAGATACTATCTAAAAATTTTTAGAAGGAAACTTTCTCAAATTTAAAATTTTGAAAAACCATCTCAAATTTTAAGTTTTAGAGAGAGAAACTATATCAAATTTTAGATAGATAAACTATATCAAATTTTAGAGCGAGAGTCTATAAAATTTTTAGAGGGAGAAACTATCACAAAATTTTTAGATAGTGAAACTATTTCAATTTTTAAGTTTTTCAAAAAGAGAGTGTATTAAAATTTGGGAAATATTTCTATACTTCCCCTACAGTATAGAAGATCTTTGCTTCCCCTACCATCAAGTCGTCTAATTTTGATCAAGAGAGCAACTCACCATTTCATCTTAGATCTGACAGCTCAAAGTATTTTATTTTTAGTTTTTTTCTTCAAATTGTATGAATATGAAATTTGGTATATGTCATCTTCTCATTGGGGTGCACCTATAAAAAATATTAAAAATAATTTTTCGATAAAATATAATGACCAAACTACCCCTTGAAACTTTTAGGGGTATTTTGGTCATTTTATTTTATTAGATTTTTTTTTTATATATTTTTTGCTAGTGCAAGTTTAATAGAGGATTGGACATCTAAAATTTGGTGTCAAAATAGTTTATAGAAAAAAAAAAATTAAAACTAAGATAGTTTAGAGACATGACATTGTGATTGAGACAATCTTAGCTCTCCATTCAGAATAAACGATTGGATAAGGGGAAGTATATAAATTTTATGTTGTAGGGAAGCATAAAAAACTTGCCCTTAAAATTTTAGAGAGGAACTATATCAAAATTTTGAGAGAGAGCGAAAGAATTTGCATTTTTTAAAAAAAGATATTTCGGACAATCCAAACATGGAATTTGCATTTTTTTTATTTCTACCAGATGCGATCCAAACATGAAATTCTTATTTCTAGAAAATCCTAACATTTTCAAGAAATCTTAATTCCCGAAAATCTGAATTCCAAGATTGACTTTTTCCAAGATTAAAAAATCCAAGGTTCCAAACGGCCCTTGGAGTTTCATGATTAAAATGGAATTTCTTTAGACGGAAATGGTCAAATGTGCTAAGGCACTTTCACTGATGAGTCTAACACATTCGAACCATCACCTTTGTGGGCAGGGAGATGGATGCCCCTTTAGGGTTTTGAGCATCCAGATTGGTCCTACCTGATTAGCCAAACTCGTAGTAAGCCCAATGAGCTTGACTTACGTGATCGTACCGCTCTAAATGGGTCAAGTCTTGGTCAAGCACCTAGGCCCAACCTGAATCACGGTTGGGTCAAAGGCAATTAGACTTGGACCTAACCTCCTAATTCGAGATTGTATTTGTTGTTATCTGCCATATGGTCGTAATTGGGTAGAGTTAGGGTCAAGGAACCTAGGCCTAACTTGAATGGGGGTCAAGTTTAAGCCATGTGGACCCAGACCTGATCCGTCATGTTTAAATTTGTATCATATAGATACAAATTATTATAATTCAAATACTATCAAACAGTTATGACTGTATGATGGATTTTGGAGAATGATGAGTCATAATTGAAATACTATAAAGCTTCACCTATGAGAGTTTTTAATGTGTTGTGTGTGCACGTGTGTATATATATATATATATATAGTGATTTCATACAACGGTTGTATAATAATATAATACAATAATATTCAAAAACCATGTTAGAGCCATTTGTTTGTTCCAAAATTTAAAATATACACTCTTTTCATTCTAATAAACCATCACAAAAAAGAAAAATTTGAAAACATAACCTAAAAGGTATTTTTTAGCCGAATCAATATAGACTGTCCATTTTTTATAAGACACTTAAATCTAGGTTTTAAAAGGATTTTTTTTTTTCCAATTTTTTAGATGACTTTATTATCATTCGATGAATGATGTTAAAAAAGAAAAAAATGATTTTGAGTTTGTAAAGGCTAAGATCTAGAAAATCACCAAATGAATGGTCTAGATTCGTTGTAGGAGGAGACTTTTTTTAACCATATCTAGGGTTTAAATTGAACATTTTTTTTAGATTGATTATTGAGATTAAGAGTGTGTGTGCAAAATTTTGAGTTATACAAATACCACAAACATAGTTTTCTAGAAGTATTGTTTCATTATACTATAATACAATTGTTGCATTATGTCATTGCCATATATATATATATATATATATATAGTATAATATATGCTATGCCCCTTGGTTGGGTCAAGTTGGCTCAGACCCAACCCTTGACAAGTCTAGGTTGGACTTGGACAAGAGCCATACCTATGCAACATCTGGGTCCAAGTTTAGTGGTACCATAATTGACTTGTGGGGGTACATTGGGATGTCTAGACTTGGATATGGGTCGGGTCAACTTGACCCATGTGACACCCCTAATCAGCCAAGGGAGTTACTATACTTGTTGTTTGATTGGAGAAACCATCTAACATGGAAGTTTCACATGCACGGGGTGCATGGAGGCCCCATGCGCCTCTTTTAATTGACAAAGAGACATTTTCTAAAGGAAATTTTGAATGAGATGTCGTATGAGATGTCAATCTTATACTATAGAAGTAAGGTGCACCTCAAAAATTCATCTAAAAATGTTATTTCAACGCTAAAATACCTTTCAATTGATTCTGTTGACCTCAAAATGTATGGATATAAGAGAGGAAAGAAAAAAAAAAAAAAAGATTTCGAGTCTTAGTGTATCTTGTAATACATTCTCGAGACGGTCTAATTTCAAAAAACTTAACTGTTCACAAACCTGCCTAATCTATAGTATTTTGAAACTTTAAATTTTATAATTAAAGATAAAATAGATTTTCAAACCACTGCAAAGACTTCTGACATTAAAACGGCATCTTTTAACCGCATTTGGAGGTGTGCCTTACTTAGATTATTTAAGGTGCCAACCTAGTACAACCGCATCCTTGTCTAAAATATAAAGAAACCCGAATTCCATGGAATTTCTCACTCATTTATAATAAAAAGAAAAAAAGACAACAAAAAAAAAGAAAAAAAAGATTGACTTACATAGGAATCCATCACATGTGAAAATTTGTACTTAAGTGTCATCTCACTAAAATTTTTCCAGGTAGACTTGTATTTCGTATTCTAGAGATACAATGAAAGGGCAAAAGTAAAAGAGGACCACACGTGCAGCTGAGTCTGGGCCTTGAGGGACCATAAAGTGTTTAAATCTTTGAGAGCTATATTCATGTCGTCATTTTCTCCATTTGTCTATTTAAGAAGAAAACTTTAGTCTCCATATTGATCCCTGATGGATTTTTATATATGCAATCAATAACTTGTTCATCGTACCCACATGATGTCAAGCAGGCCAAGGCCATGCATCGTATGAGTGAGAGAGAGAGGCCATGAATCGTATGAGAGATAGAGAGAGAGAGAGAGAGAGAGAGAGG
>NW_006497396.1:1428680-1444114 GCF_000471905.2 Amborella trichopoda
GCCGATCCGAATCGATTTTTTGGGTACCCAATCCAAGTCACCGATCCGTTTTTTAAACCATTGGTTGTATCAGTCTTCTCAATGTAAAGGCCATGAAGTTAATCACTCCAATAATAGTTTTAAAAAGGTGATTCGGATTGGATTGGGCTAATCACTTAAATAAAAGTTTTAAGAAGGTGATTTGGATTGGATTGGGCTTGGTGATAGATTATATGGGTCCATGGACCTGTCCAATTACCCTTTTTTATTTATTATTGCTATTTTCCCTGATTCAGTTGATTTGGATTGCCAGGTTTGACCAATCTAAATTGGCCCATCGAAAGGCTGATCCAAAACCCCACTATGGGTTTTAGAGAACTCCTCCATTTCCATCAACCTTGATTAAGGGGTGACTAAGGTTGAGGCAACCATATAGACAATTTGAGCAATTACATCAAATCTTTGGAATGTCTCATGGAGTTTACCTGAAAAGTATTGCACATATAATAGGGATGGTAACTAACAAGCTTGTTTACTTTTGGTTTGGTACAAGAAGATCTACATCACCCTGGAACTGAATGGTTAAGGGCATATTATAAAGTTGGAAGAATAGCCTTCTTGAACTTTGATCATGCTGAATGGTACACTCCTAACTTTTAATTTAAATGTACATTCAACAGCAAGGGTGATTGCCATCTTCATGTACCTTCAATTATTATGTCCCACAATAATTCATCCCAAAAGTCCCTAAAAGTGCTTACAAATCAAGCCTCCCATATATAAATCTGCCTCCATCTCACAATCCACCCTTCTTTTTGTCATCTTGGGCTCAACAGAAATCAAGCCATGTAACATGCCTCCCCATCACAAATCCACCCCTTTGTGTTCTAACGCCTCTTGCTTAGCATGGTCACTTAGGTCATTATCACCATGCAAGCTATTTACCATTTTCACCTCATCCACACAATTTATCTTTATACCCTCTCCCCTACCATTTAAAGCCTTAACTTGTGCCATTTGCCCTCTCTTCTTTCTTCTCCAAAGCACATTCTGGGTGAAGATCATAGTCGCATTTCTTGCAATAGTATGTCCATCCAAAGCCCCCCTTGTTGCACCCATCGCATATATACCACCTTCCTTTGGTAAACACAAGTGGATGCTCTGAATGCACAGATAGATTCATATGTTTTGGCCAATTTCGAACCTCTTCTTTGATCTCCTTTAGCCTCTTCTCAGTGAAGGGGTAAGACCTTGGACCATGCTTCCAAAGAAGCTTTATTGCATTGCTTGAGACCAATCCCCCATCTTTGCCTACAACCACCAATGTTGGGACACTTGCAATCTTAAACAATTGCAACAATTTTCCCACTGCCATGTCACCATATGGTAGGGCAAGCCATGGCATATCCCATAAGAAGTCATTGAAGGATGCCTCGTCTTGATCACCTGATATGAACACAATTTCAAAGTTCGGGTCGCGTGCCTTGATATCATTGTATACATGGATCAGCTTTGGCATAAAATCATGACATAGGTGGCACCACTTGGCAGCAAAGTAGAGGCACACGTTCTTGCCCGCAAGATCTGATATTGGCACCTGTACATGAGAAGATCACATTTCAAAGAGGCAATCCATACAAAGGGCTAACTCAAGCTAGTATATTTAGTTCCTTCATTAGGATGCTACGGATGGAGTTCTTGTAGGATCTGGTTTGCTAATCCTTGCTAACCAAATCTACAAATATATCCTCAATTGCTCAAGCACGAATGGCATCCATCGACATGTTTGTGTGTGTGTGTTTTGGAGTGAGAGAAATGGGAAATATAGTACGATTCATGTGACCTAGATGCAATATCAGTCCTAAGGGTCATCATTGTCCAATCCATGGAGATGTTTGTCTGTGTGCTGGTGTGAGATGCAAAAAGTACACTATGACTAAGAAGACTATGACTAAGAAGACGACATGAAAAGAATTGCTTGATTGAGAATCTAACCTCATTGCCGCTCTTGTCAATGACAAAATCCCGATCCTCTGTCAAGAGAAGTGACTCAATGTTCAGAGACTTGAGCCTTTCCTTCTCTATCTCCACAAGCTCTATGAATCTCTCAGGAGTAAATGGATATGCTTCAACCCCATGTTCTTCAATTGCCCCCACGGCGTCATCTTTTAGGGTTTTCCCATCTGGCCCAACCACAAGTAGGGTAGGGAAGCCTTGAATCTGGAAGATCCGTGTCAGTCTCGTCAAGGCAGTATCTTGGAATGGCAATGCAAACCATGGCATGCTTGAGAAATGCTTGTTGAATGATTCTAGCTTCAAATCAGAAGAAACCAAAACGATCTCGAAGTTCTCTCCATTCTCTTTTAGTTTTTCATAGACTCGAATGAGCTCTGGTGTGAATGTTTGACAATAAGGGTGCCCATATGCCGCAAAATAGAAGCCTATAGTCTTCCCTTCCAGCTCTGATACTGGAATCTGAACACAAATCATATTCCATTAGAATGTAACATGATACAACTGCATTATTTATTTTGTTTAAATTAGACTGGGGAACATTGTAGTCCTTGCATAACCTTAGGTTAAAATAATGTTTAAGATTAGAAGATTGTAAGATGACATTCTGCTCCCTTGAGCTTTTATCCATGGTAAGTTGTACCTAATTTTGCATAAGGGAGGTCAGGGGTTTGTGAAGCTTGCCACCGATGAAAATAAATAAATAAATAAGAAGTGTGCCCCAAGAACAAAACCGAGCTAACCTACAATTCTTTTTTTTCAAAAAAGGAGTTTACAATACATTATGGGCTTGGCTCTTCAATAATTTTTAAGGGTCAAAATATAAGCAAAACTGTCTACTTTTGCCCTAAGTTTATTGAAACTGGTCCCCTGAATAGTCCAACAGTGTGATAATGACTACATTAGATTTGAACCTTCAACATTAATTAACCAGCACCTTTTTTTTAATTCAATAATCACCCGGAATAAGTTAACACACAATACATAAAAAGTCCTCCCATAGCCTCTTAATGTTAACCCGAATCCCTTAATGCCAACCAAATGCTTCACTTGAAATTCAAGCTAGGGCAAATGATCAACTGCTAGGAACACAATAAACATTAATCCAAGGAACATGGGCAGTCAATAAGTGGTGCTATATGCTTGTCCAGCCCTGGTATCACCTATCAATGCTCATGTGTTTTCTCATAGATTTTCTGTGTAAATGGGTGTTATAATAAGTTGTGCTATATGCTTGTCCAGCCCTGGTATCACCTATCAATGCTGATGTGTTTTCTCATACATTTTCTGTGTTAATGTAAGAAACACCCAAAATTGCTCTTACTGAAAAACCATGTCTAATCTCTTTTGTTTTTTTTAGTAAATCCACATCTACTCTCTAGTTTACGTTATGAAAGCTAATAATTACTGAAAGTTGCACCTGCTTGTTATCATTCGATATAACAAAGCCTCGGGTGTTTGTCACAAGAAGAGGCCTCAAGCTCTGGTTTTGGCGTATTGCCTCATCTTCTTCGTTGACCTCTTCCAACCTCTCTGGCAAAAATGGGTAACCATCCACCCCATAATTCGATGCAATATCAACCCCACCTGTTGTCAAAATTTTGCCATCTTTTCCAACAATAATGAGGTGAGGAATGCTTGAAACTTTGAAATCCTTTTCAAGCTTGCTTCTAGTTTTGGAGTCAGAAAAGGGAATGGCAAGCCACGGCATTTTACTGAAATATTCTTCAAATGACTTCTCCTCTGAGTCCAAAGATACAAACACAACCTCGAAATCACCCTTGATTGCAATTTCGAGCTCTTTGTATATGGCAATCAATTCGGGTGTAAAAGTCATACAAGGACCGCTCCAAGAGGCCGAAAAAAAGAGCCCGATCACTTTCCCATTCAATTCGCCTATCTTCACCTATTAAGTTTCGAAGAAGATGGTCATATAAAATTATAAATGGAAAAGCATTTAATTCATCAGTGTGTGCACGCACGCCTACGTTTGAATTGATGAAAACTTCATAGTAACAATTCTCTCATGTGCACACTCACAAACACTGAGAATTCAAAATTTCATTCCATGCTGTACAAACACACAAAAACACAACCACCATAAAGGCAACAAGCTCTTATTTGTATTTTTGGGTGGGCAAGAAAGTTGATTTTTATCCATAACCTCAAGGTTGCAACAACATTCTCTATTCAATTGAGCAATTTAGAATCTCAGGTGTATAGACGTGAATACAATAACATATATACATAGGGCCATACACAACACTCTAGATAAAACCAGCCTCAAAATCTTGAAATCTCTATCTATTGCAAAACACAGAGAGACAGTTCTTCATTTTTTGCGTTTTTCTTTTTCTGGTGGGGGGTTAAGCAATATGGTTTTCTTTGGGAAAACCCACAATAGTATCTTGGCTTTTATGGTTTTCTGGTGATTACACAAGGAAAAACATAGAAGCACATAGACACAAGAGGAAACTTCATAATCTTAATTCTCCATTGTACCTATGGTACCCAAACACATTAGAGAGAGAGAGAGAGAGAGAGAGAGAGATTTTTGCAGAAAACAAAGCTCCAAAATCCTAAAAAATATAAACACCAAAATTCCAAGGGAACCATCAAAAGCCACCAATTTTAAGAAGCAAAATCACCCAAAAAATCCCCCAAAAAAAAAACCAATCAAAATGGGGCATTACCTGATCATCGTTGCTTCTTATGAGAAAATCCCTCTCCTCACCGCTCAGAAGCGATTTGATGTCCAAAGAGAAGCCGTTTTGTATGGTATCATTATCAGCGACCTCTGCAACTCCTGCCATTTCTTCGTTACCAGCGACTGTGCTACTCTCTCTCTAAACTCTAGAGAGAGAGTGTGTGCTTCCGTGCTATGCACCGTCTCACTCGTGTCGGTATCTGGACATTTTAGAGCCTCATTTTTACAGCTTTACATTCTTATTTGCCCTTTTCGTCACACCGCCCTGCCGCGGGTGTATACTATGTACCTACTAACTACCTCAGGCGAAAATCTTTCTTTTTCTTGGGTAAATGAATGGGAAAGAAGGTTCCCTACCCATTTTTCATTAATAAGGATAAAAAAGTAGAGCTCATAATTTTACAACTATACGATAGGACATCGTGCTAAATCATGAAGAAGATTAAAGGAAGTATAATCCATCAGTCTGACGTGCCAAACTGTAGCATGAGAAAAAAACAACCTTTTTGGCTAGTAAATCCGCTACCATGTTGGCGTCGTGATAGATATGGAAAATGGATCACACACGATTCCAAAGACTATATATGCAATTGACTAGGACCGTATGGAGTGCCCATGGGGCATTACATTAGCATTGAATTGCTTTGACAAGTAGAGAATAGTCACTTTCAATTTGCAATGGGAAGTTATCGTATTGAATGGGCAGATCAATCACCTCTATGAGGAGGTGAAACTCCGCACAGTTGTTGGATGCAATACCAAAAGGGGTGGAGCACCATCATCGCCTCTGATTACGTCTCCACCCTCTCCTGGATTTTGTAAAGAGGCCCCATCAATATTTAACTTGAAATAATTGGGACAAGTAAAAAACCATGCCATCGGAATACGGATTTTGGGTTGTTGTTGGCATCATGTGATTTGCAATTTTTCAATAATTACTTTTTTTATATATATGGAATGCCCATGCTTTGACATCGGCTAGCTCGCGAACATATGAAGTGATCCTCCTTAGTAATTGCTTTCTCCTTGATGTCTTCCACTGAAAAATTGTGGTTACTCTCCTCCCATAAGAACCAAACTGTAGTGAAAAAAAGAAAATTCCAGACACCAAAGAGACCATTTGATTTGAATCTAAAAGCAATCCAATTTTTAAGCATGGTTACCATAGGGTGGGCCTTGAGTAAAATATTTACCACATCTCTATGCAACTGATCTCTAGATACCCTACGAGAAAGCACATTGAATAAAAGATGGCATATGTTATCGTCATGACTCACGCAAAAAGGACATATAGAATCCAAAGTGAACCCACATTTCCGAAAAAAAAAAGTAGTAGGAAGTCAGAGAATAGCCAGCAAAGAGAACCACTTAGCTCTAGGATGACACTTCGAGGACCATAATGTTTTGAATACAAGCTAAAAAGTTCCTTTATATCAAATAAAATCTCAGGCTTCTTTAATAGAGAAAATAACAAGTGAAAATCTGAATGTTCTTTAGATTTAAAAGATGAAGTTTCTGTAAGGCATAGGCTTTATGAGAACAAAATAAAGCCTCACCTCAAATCCTTATTTGGAAAGCACTTTCGACGGCATAAATTTCCACTATTACTCTTAAATCAATTTTCAACATTGACAATAAATTTTGAAACTAAAAGAATGACACAGATCATGCAGATCCATGAACATTTATTTTTAAGGTGAAATGGACGGTCTAGATAATTTGTTACAATATACATAATATACACTATTTTTAGAGCTTAAAATTCTAAATTGTTTTCACAACCATAATGTTTAAGCTGAGATGATCGATATAAAGGTTTGCTTATGCTTGAATTGCAATTTCCTATCAGTTATGAGGTGATGCTTTACTTATTTTGACAGGGCTTCAGCCCTATCAAACCATTTTCTTAATCTAAAATCTTCCAATCCAATCTATAATAGTTATTTTGGAAAAGCTGAATCCACAATTTCTAAATGCAAATGCAATAATTTGGACAATCTCTATTCAATCTTAAAACATCTTTCTTTTTGAAAAAGTTTTGCCGAGAGCCCTCTGTTTTTTTTTAGAATTAAATTTTTATTCCTCATATATTACAAGTTATGCTCATGTACCCATTTTTGATATTTTGGATTTTAAAAATCTAAACTGAAACTATTAACAAAACTACTTGGATGAAATTCTAAACCAGTTTTTTTGTGAACCAACTGGTTTGGATTTTGAAATTCTGAACGAGTTTTTTTGAGTTCGGGGTTCGAAATTTCAAAATCAGATCTACACTATTCACTTGCTTAACTCGATCGCTTCTACCAAAACTCAAATAAGCCTATTTGGAGTTTCAAAATTTGGACCAGTTGGTTAACAAAAAACCAGTTCAGAATTTCAATTTCCAAATTGATTTGTTAATAGATTTGGCATCGACTTTGAAAGTTTAAGGTGGTGTCATTTTAAGGAAAAAAAGAGAGAGGACATGCGCATAAATCACAACATATGTAAAAGATTCTTATTTTTTAAGAAAAGAATATTAGCATAAATTCTCCGTCCCTTTTTTTTTTTCCTAGATATGGAGTGTGTATGATTTTCTTTGTACTTTGTTTTTCTTTTCTTTCTTAATTTCTAGATTGAGGAGGTTATATCCCATCCTAATTCTTATGAAATTATGCTCCCGCGGGAGCGTATAATCTTTTCCTCACCTTTCTTGAATTTCCTCCCTTTTCTCTCAAAAGTCTTTTTCTCTCAGAGCAATTGAAAGCCTTCCTTTATGCTTTAATACCCTTTTGTGAAAAAGAAGGTTCCCTTAATCACCAAGGCATTCATATTGTATCAATGAACTAAGATGCCTTTTCACTAAAGACCAAGGGAAAATGGCATGATCCCCCTTTGAAAAAAGGAAAAACTTTATATAAGGTTGCAACCTTAAAATGTAGAATCAAAGGTGCGCCTCAAAAACCCACCATAAAAGGTTGTTTGGATGTTGGAAAACCCTCTAATTGATCATCTCGACTTTAAGATGTATGAATATGAAAAGAAAAAAAGATTTCAAGTCCTTGAAATAGTGTATCTTGCAACACATTATTTCGACTGTCCATTTTCAAGATTTTCATGTGTTCATAGATCTGCTTGATTTGAACCATTTTTAGAGTTTAAAATTTTATAATTAGAGATGAAAATAGATTCTCAAGCAATCCTAAAAAAATTTTATATCAAAATTACATTTATGATAAACTTTAGAGGCGTATCTTAATTGGATTGTTTAAGGTTGCAAACCACACCCTTGAATAAAATATATTCAAATACAAAGAATAATAAATAAAAGAATAAATAGATAAATTTTACTATATATTAAATAATATAAATTTAAATAATTATAATGACTTACAATAGGTCTGATATTTTTAATGCCAGATAGTTTATGAAGTTAACCTATATGATTCTAGAAACATTAAATAGCATGTTTGTTCACCAAGCCCTTATTACTAAAGAAAATAAAAAACTTGCGGAATTTCTCACCTCTCCCATGTTAGAAATGCCAGATATGTGGGTGACTCTCGAAAAGAAAAAAAGGGGCTACGGACCGGGGAGGGGGGGAGGGGGGTGGTACCACAATAAACGCATTCAAACCCTGTCTGTGCGTAATTTTGCCTTTTTTTTATCTATATAAGGTGGAAAAGATGGCTCAATGACATGTTACCTAGTTTATATCGTGTTCTCCTCTCTTTTGGTATGTAATTTGTATGGTTTCTGCAATGAATACTTTGAAATTAATTGAGAGGGTTGAAATTTACCATGTATGAGTCTTTGAGTTTCCTCTGAGTTTAAAGGTTGATCAGATTCTGAAATTCAATAAATGGTTCAAAGAGTTTCATTTTAATATTGACAGTTAAAATTGAAAAGTTCATGGGGGAGTTTGAATTCAATAAACAGAGGAGGAGGTTAGGGTGGCAATGGGCTTGGTGAACTGGCCAGGCCCGGTCGGCCTTGGGCCGCAATTTTCTTTTTTTGGTTTGGAAGAATAGAAGTTACCCAACTGTTTTTGCAATGTCTACATGACTTTCTCACTTAATATTTTTCCCAATAATATTATAAGGAAAAATATTATACAAGGCCGAGGCCCTAAACAATCAAATTAAGGCGTACCTCAAAAAAGCAGTAGATTAAGCTGTTTCAATGATCAAATCCAATCATCTTGACCTTAAGAGACATGGACATTAAAAAAATAGACTTCAAGTCTTGAAAATAGTGCATATTGTAATGCATTATCTAAATCGTCAATTTTCAAGATTCTCAACTGCTAGTAGATCTAGTTGATATGCACTATTTTTTAAGCTAGAAATTTCATAATTAGAAGTAAAAATAAAATTGTAATCCATCATAAATATTTTCGGTCCTAAAACGAGATCTTTGACACTATTTAAAGGCGTGCCGTACTTTGATTGTTTAGGGCTTCAGCTTTATACAAACCACACCCATAATATAATGTCTTCCAAAAAATATTATTCGAAATGATCATCATGGCTCATTATAACACAAACTTCCTGGAATCAATGGATCAAATAAATAAGAGAATAAGCTGAATCATATGAATGAGCAAGAGAATTGAAGAAGCCAAAAGAGAAAGTGCACATATTCTATGCTCCCCAGGGAGGATAATGCGCATCTCCTCTCTCACTCAAAATACCTAGTCAGGAGATTTTTTTAACTCTAAAAATTTTGGGAAATACATAATAACCACTAGATGATTATTTTTTGAAAATTTTCAATTTTAAGTTTTATGAAACTTAGATCTAGGTCTTCAAAAATTGTACAGTCTTTATTTAATCTTGAGACATAAGTTTTTGTCCAGTACATAGAGAGTTTATTTCGGATTTTTTTTTTTTTTTTTTGTTCAAGATTATTCTATAGGCTATAAAGATTACATCTCTAAAATTTGAGATCCAAAAAATACCCATAGCATGTGTTTTGGCCGAGGGAGGATATTTATAGTATCCTCCCTATAGAGGAAATCCTTTAGCAAAGAGAACTAGAAAACAAAGAAAACCTCTTGTAATGAAGTCTCCCTCCGAAAGGGGAGAATTGAGGTGGATACCTTGACAAGAAGTAAAAAAAGAAGAACATATGTTCACAAAAGGTCAAAAGAAAAAAAGAATCCACTTGAGTCATTAGCCAATGCCATTCAATTTGGATAGTTCCGAAGTAAAAAGAAAAAAAAAAAGAAAAAAAAAACTCTTGTAAGTATTTTTCTCTTGGGTTGGTCCACAACATGTGCAAGGTCGAAAGGTGCATAGACATTTTTTAATGGTTCCAATTGAACCATCCTCATCTAAAGGCTAAAAATGATTTTTTTATATTTAAAAATGATATTAATTTGAATGCCAATCTCATTTTTATAAGTAGAATTAAATAATTAATAAAAAAATATTTTGAATGAAAGATATTTATCAAATAAATTTAGGAGTTTTAGTCTTTTTATTTAATATATTTTTTAATCATCTTATTTAGTTCTATTTATAGAAATAAACCTACAGCTTATAAATCAGATAAATATTTTATTTAAATATTAAATAAAAAAATAAAATATGATATTAATTATTGGGCCTTGTGAAATCTAAACCAGTTGCACCCTTCCACCCATCCACATCATGTGGACAAGATACTTTTCTTTCTCTCAAATGCTGCAACTGCAGTATCGATTTCAACAGGATGCTTCCTGAAATCCTCCCTCTTTAAGATAGAAGGTTGTGTATTTATTTATATCTTGTTTTCTTTTCCTCTCAATACTATTTGTTTATTTCACAGATTAAATAAAATGACAAGAACCAAAATTTGAGCCCCCATTAATGTTTCTTCCAAAGAATAATGAAGAGACCAGGTGAGAGAGGGTCATGCGGGGTTAAGCAACCTCATTAAGCCTCGTTGCTGGACCTAGCTGGTCCATAACGCACCCACAGTGATCCACATTGGGCCTTTTCTTGTGTTTAGCAGGGATGAGTCTCCTGGTTTTGAATTAAGAGCATGCATGCCCTACTTCTTAGGGAGCATAATTTGCTTCTACTCCCTCAATCAAATGACTTGCTTGGGTTTTCAATTTGAAATTTTGGCGACCTCCTAAGAATCACTACACCAGTATTTTTTAAAAAAAAATTGAGCTTTTTTGATACTTAGATCTCACCCTCTAAAAGTTGGATGGTTTCTATTTAATCTCGAGACATTATTTTGCTCAAGTGCTTAAAGGGTGCAATTAAGAAATATTTTTATTGAAGTCAATCTATGTGTTAAGAGATTGTATCCACAAAATTTGAGATCTAAAAGTAGGGTTTTGCCCCAGGAGTAAATAGACAGTATATGCTCGAGGAAGTAGAATATTTATTGGCGTGAATTAGACCAAGGTTTAAGAAACCGTTGATCTAGATCGAATTCGGCACTGGGCCATTTAGGTACGTAGAGTGATCTTTCAACGACATGTCTCTCTAGGGACTAGCGCGCTCTCCCTTGTTTGGCTAGAGCATTACCTAGTCGGATTGGCCTCTCTTGCCGAGAGGCCTCTCGATGTTTTTCCCCACCAATGTGAAGAACTCTATTCTTCCCAAAACGGTTGAATAGAGCTCGACATGTTTTCTGTAGAGAGGAGAATCTCCGTGGAGCCGAAAAAAAAAAAACTCCTGTTATTGTTTTAAAACTTAGATTTATGGGACAAATCCTTCACCTACACATATGTATTAAATCAGTCAATCATCGATCCAATTCGAATTTAGATCAGTTTAAATTGGTGCTATAAAATATTTTAAAATAATAAAATAAAATAAAAATCAAAATCAAAATTTATGAGATGGGGATTTAAAAGGACCTAGAAACATATTAACATTAGGTAAGTTAATAAAACCTAGTCATTCCAAAGTCCGTTGGGTGATCCCCATCCAGAATCTAGATCCATGCCATCCCAGTGGTTGAGACGTGAATTCCCATCCAGATTGGAAATGGCGGGGTGCTTAAAAATGCACAGAGTTGAAGCTCTGAAATGAGAAGTTGTCTTCATCACACAGGCGCAGACGCTACAGAAATCCTAGCCCACTGCAAAGATCTCTCTTCCTCACTGCAACTACAATCTCAATTGTTTACTGTAACCTAGCCAAGGAGTTTCTCTCTCTAAAAGAACATAATCTCTCTTTGAAACTCATTGTGTTCCCGCCCCATAATCGTACTCTCTTCCTGCCAAGAACCAGGCGATATGGACTTTGCATCGATGCCCTTCTCCAAATTGTGCAAACCTAACAACAAGACAATCTGCAACTCCATGATCAGAGGGTTTGCTTAACATAAAATCGGGCAAAAGGCCTTCATCTTTTATACCCTTCTAGAAACTGGTTTTTCTTCCAATAACTTCACATTCACCATTTTATTGGAGTGCAAATCTATTGCTTCTTTTTTTCTCTACGATTCAAATTTTAGGCTTTCATTCTAAATTTGAAATCATGCTTTTCTCTATGTATTTCAAGTGTTTTTTTTATCTAAGTGAGCTTGTATATAGTTATATGTCTAAGGCTTTGTGCATGCTTTATCTGATTCCTTGGGTTTTATTTCTGTGCCGATTGATTTCTCAGTTTCGTTTCTGATGCCTTTAATTTTATCTGTGATCTCTCCCTTTATCTTAACTCTTTCTCCATTAAATTTGTTATTGGAATTGATTGTGTAATATGGAATAGGGCTAGCATTTCGATGATGATGCAATTTGCAATTTGACTTCTGTTAATTTTTGGGATGGCTCTTAAACTTGAACTCAAAAGTATAGAGTTTATTTGGTGTTGGGTTTGAGTTCATTTGGATGAATTTTCATCCGCAAAATTGGCGAAATATAGGGAATACCTTGAATTATTGTGATTTGATTTGGGGGCTTTTGAACTTGAAGAGTTTTCGTGTGAGTATTTTTCACAGAAATGGATATTTTATTTAAAATGAATTGTTTTCAAATACTATTTCAGTTTAATAACATTCCATTTATGCTTTATTTTAATATGAATGTCTGCATTTTTTTTAGTTCTTGGATAATAAAACATGTCTATAGTTTTTTTTTTTTCTTTTCACAGAAATGGATATTTTATTTAAAATGAATTGCTTTCAAATACTATTTCAGTTTAATAACATTCCATTTATGCTTTATTTTAATATGAATGTCTGCATTTTTTTTAGTTCTTGGATAATAAAACATGTCTGTAGTTTTTTTTTTTTCTCCCTGTGATAAAAGGCAACCATATCTAAGGTAGATTTGTGTTGCATATGAAATCATTATAATCATGCATGCATGTTATGCATGTGCATGGCTTAATTCTTATCTTTGATGATCATATATGGACTAACAGGCTTGTTTCCCATGCAAAATATAGGCAATTTACAGTTGCATGCATTTTCTTGTAGTCTTTGAGAAGTGTCCAAAACTATTTGTTAGAGTAGACCTGAATCAGGCTGGAACAGCCAACCGCTTCAACGGAACAGTACTCAAAGTAGGGGCAGGAGATGGTGTGGGTGGCAGGAACCGGAGCGGAGATAGGCCCAAGATATACTGGATGGCCTGTTCATGGTTGGTCTGGCCCATTTAGAACTCTTCGTGATGCATACATATATGAAGAGAATGTGAAAACACTCAAATAGTACTGTTTAACTGGTAGAAGATCATAAAAAATCTGTGAGATTAAATTAAATCTCAAACTAGGTCAAAATGCCTCATCATTATGTCACACCAAGACATAATCAGTTACTTTTCAAGTTCAGCTATACTTAACTGATATTAACAGTAGATTATGCTGCTGATCTATTCATATATATCATAAAAATAACACTTAATACTCTAACAATATATGCTGCTCAATATGAATTAATCAGATCTTGATAAGATCATATGATTGAGTCACGTAGTTATGTTTCTGCTGGTTGCAGAAACCAGCAAGGTATATGTTGGCAGTTAATAGAAAATCTTCATTGATTTCATTCAATTTGGAAATCAGTTGAATATGATCATTATCACAATCTAAAGATGCATTTATCTTGTAAAAAAGAGCATCCATCAAAATATCTGATCCAACTGATCTATGAACAACAAAATATCTCATGAATGCACTGTCATATCTGTCGAGTAATGCAACATGTACAATCATTTTATCATGGTCGTCAATCAGAACACATTAGTGCATCGTTTCACATGAATGCACTGCCATATCTCAAAGAATTAGATAAGACCAGTTAATAAACAACAGCGTCACGGTGTTTTGACACTGCTGCTCCAGCAGCAGAGAATGCCACCAATTCAATCCATTTCAGATCATGTGCTCTCAGATTGTGCATTTTAATTCAACAAAACTTGAACCAAATAGGATGAATATCTGCTGCAATTTACTGCAGCAGAAACAGCAGAATACATGATGATGATCAATGCAATTTGATCATCAATTTCATCCAAAATAAAGACTATTGCTCATGATCAATACCGTTAACTCATTGATCTATCAGTCTCGTAGAAACGAGCAGCCATATCTCAAATAGAATTCATTGAATTAGATCGTGAACAGCAGTGTCATTGTGTTTGACGCTACTGCAGTAACATCAGTAAGTGTTACTGAAATCTATCAACTTGGATTATTGAACTTGGTAAAAAAATCAGGAAATTAGATTGTAAATGTCATATTCGATCAATCATTTCTTCCTAAATAAATGGCTTCTTTCATTTTCACTTGTCTTTTGATCTGGCATGTTAGGTGGTGTGTTCAGTTGATGTGTTTGCAGCAGTTTTTCCTACTCATATGAATATTATTCTACATAGATTGCAACTTTCATACGTTTCTGCTTCCACTTTTGCGAGAGAACAATTGGGTTGTTTTGTATCCCTTTTCAATATATTTGCACTCCATTATTTATAAATTTTAGTGCTTGTTTGGCTGCAATATTATCTGATTATCGTGTTTTTATTAAATAATGATGTTTTCTTCCATTGCATTGGTCGAACTAGGGAGTAGATATTTGCCATGACTGACAAAATGAAGGAAAATGTCGAACGTGAGAGGAAGGAGAGGATGGTAGTGTTGTTTGCCGCTTACACTGCAACTTTATGTATAGTAACTGCAGCTCTGGCTGCTTGTACTCATAAAATGAAGGGTTGAAAACATAAAAGGTTATTAGGTACCAGTTACCACCTCAATGAGTTACCAAGTGAAAGAGGATGATGTATCAGAGACATCTGTGCAGTCGTTTGCGTCTAGGAGGAATACAGTTACGAGGCCAAAGAAGAAGAGGTCAATATCCGACGCAATTGATGCTTTGGCAAAGGCTGCGTGTTATCTGTCAGAGGCTATTCAAAACCTCTATCAAAATCCATACACAACTAGTGTCAGCAAGGCCATATCTAAGATCAAGGGCCTCATACCCCGTAGCTAGGACGCTTGCATCGATGGAAATTGTTGCAGATGTAAATGTCTCCCAGCTGTTCTTGAATCTGAGTCTGAAAGATAGAGCAGAATATGTTTTCGATGTGTATGCTGCGAAAGATTGAATGACTTGCCTCTCTCTTTCTCTCTCATGTTATAAACAGATCAACATCTTCATTGATGCATACTCCTCCCCCTCTCTCTCACTTTTTGGACATGTTAGCACCTTCATAGATGCAGACCCTCACTCCCTCTTTCATTTTTGGACATATCAGCATCTTCATAGATGTGAACTCTCTCTCTCTCTCTCTCTCTCTCTCTCTCTCTCT
>NW_006497396.1:1455129-1467203 GCF_000471905.2 Amborella trichopoda
AATATATATATATATATATATATATATATATATACACGATTTTTTTGGGGGAACTAAGCCGCGATCCATATCATTCAGTAACTGGTTGGGTCCCAACCAATTTTCATTGGGACCTGCGATCCGGATCGAAAATTACTAGGTTTAAAACATTAACTATATGTACAGAGATTAAGCAAGGGTATTGTACTATATTATAGCATTTTCATCAATAATCCATAGTCCATAGAGAGAATGACAAGGGAAGTCTGCTGATTATGAAATTTAAAGCTCTATGAAGGTGCATACCAAGCAAATCTATGAACTTTTGAAAATCTTAAAAATAGACCGGTCAAATAATACGTTACAATGTGCATTATGTTCAAACCTTAAAATCTTTTTTTTTTTTTCATATTCTATCAAAATGTTCAATTGAAGGCTTTTCTAGCGTCCAAGTAATCACTTTTTGGAACATTAAAAAACTTAAGAAAAGTATTAAGGGATAAATAATGACCACAACCTATTGGAAAAATCGGCATTCATGATTTTATTGATAATGGTGGAGACCGAGGCCCCGTATTATAAATGGGGAATGTTATTTTCGCTGTATAGTGGGTAATAAGCGTCATAAAAGAAAAAGGGATTGCATACTAAGAGACTACCTATCTTTGTTACAAAGATGTCACAATTACTTTTAGCCATTAATGTCGAATTGAACGGTGTCATGAAGGAATGTGTCACGAGTTCAAAAAATATTTTAAAACTTTGATTCTAATCACTGACAAGCTCACAACCACCTCATTTGAAATCTGAAAGGCAAAAGTGATTATGATCTCTTTTATTAAAAGTAAATGATCTTACTTTTTTATAGAAAAAAAGCGGGAAATACAAAATGAAAAGAAAATAATGGGAAAAAGCAAGGCAAGGTAATGTCACAGTCTAATATTGTAAAATGTACATTATTTCACGTTTTGTAAAGGTGGTTTTTTTTTTTGTTACTTAAAAAATAATAGCTTTTTTAGAGAAATTTATACTAATACCCTTCTGAATTACCATTATTACATAAATCCATTCCAAAAATTTCATTATACATATTTTTTTTAATATTTTTATTTTTCTCCAATTTCTCTTTACTTTGGACCTTGAAGATCCTGAATTTAATCTTCTTTTACTTACAATATTACTTTAGACTTTAAAGATCCCAAAGTAATATGTGAACTTTAAAATTTAAAAAAACAAAAAAAAAAATTACAATTCCACAATCTGGAGGCCCTTCGGTCCTGGGCCAAAAAATTCCCTGTACAAAATTTGTTTGATCAAGAATCCGACCAGATTGCCGATACTTAGCCAGGACAAGCAACTCAATGGTCAGTGACCCGAGTTTCTTTGTCTATCAAAAGCCCTCTGAATCCATCAGGAGTGAATGGGTATGCCTCAAAACCATGTTCTTCCATTGCCAAAAACCCATCATCCTTCACAATTTTGCCATCTACCAAAAATCAGAATAGGGCAGGGAAGCCTCAATATCTCTGAAAATCTGTGCGGGTTTTGCCAATGCTTTATCAGAGCCATAGCATGCTTGAGAAGTGCATGTTGAATGACTCTAGCTTCGAATCTCAAGAAACTGACATGATCTTGAAGCTTTTCATTTCCTCCTCTATTTTCCAGTGTAAAATTTTGACAGAGGCCATAGGTTGCAGTATGGAAGGTTATCATTGTCCTCCCAACTTTGATATAGGGATCCAACCGTGAATCACAATAGGTTCGACAGTCGGATGATCCCATAGCTATTTGGTTCGATTCAATCACATGTTCTCCTTTAAAATAGGATTCGGGATCACTGTAGTGTAGTCGTCACATAGATGGACATAATGTTTAAGATTTGAAACAGAAGCACAGAGTGATCTTCTGCTCCCTTGAACTTTTATCTACTGTAAGACAGATTGCATGAGGCAGCTCAAGGGTACAGATTTTTTAAGCTAGTCACAAAAACAAAACCAAGCAATGCTGACATTATTTTTTCAGAGAAAAGAATTATGGTACACTGTGGGCATCACCTCCATGTTTAACGTTCATGGGTCAAGGCGTTAGCCGCTGGGTTTTCATTGCACTACGTCTCAAGAAATTCAAATTTTTTTTAGTGAAACTCACACCTGTTTGTTCTATTACAATAAAAACGAAGTCTTGGGTGTTTCTCATGAGATGGCGCCTCAAGCTCTAATTTGGGCACATCTGCTCACCTCCATCTATCATTAAAACTCTTTGATCTTTCCCAGCAATACCGAGGGGAGAAGTGCCCGAAACTTTAAAAGCCTAATCTTTGAAGTTGCCTTTAGTTTTGGAGTCACAGAAATGATGGGAAGCCATAGCAGTTAACTGAAATATTTCACAAGCAACTTCTTGTCTGAAACCATGGATACAAACATAACATAGAAACCACACAGTTGAAAGCTTGAGCTCGTTATGTATGACAATCGATTTAGGTGTAGAAGTCCAACAAGGACCACACCAAGAAGCCAAAAATGGGGTCCTTTGACCTTCCCAACGATTTCAGTGATCAGTGATCATAAACTGTTTTCTTCTGAAGCCATTATTATATAAATAAGAAAAGGTTTACATTATCAGTACATGTACACACGCCCACGGGAATTGATGGAACTTTAAAATCATATATCTGATGTATGCATTGCGCCCGACCCCATTGGAACTTCATAGTTCTAATCCCCTACTTTTATGCCATTACACAACCACAATAATTTTTATTCTTTGGCCTAAGTGAACCCAAACCAGGGGCAAATATACAAACATAGATAGCAAAACAAGCTTGAACACATGTTTATGGGGGAATCCAAAATAGCGTTAGGATCACACAAGCATGACTAGCAAAGATAACCTATAACCTAGTCCCCTGAGAATTGTTACACCAGATGGGGTCAACCATCAGGCTTTGCGACAAGCCTCCCCATCGCAAACCCACCCCTCTCCATGTCCATTCTCACCCTCTGCACCATCTATGATTTTGCCCTCTTCTTCTGTTTTTTCCATTTCAACCTCGTCCACACTATCTACAATTTTGTCCTTCTCCTTCAAAGCACACTTAGGGTGAAGATCATAGTCGCACTCCTTGCAGTAGTAAGACCACCCATTCCCCCCTTCATTACACCCATCGCATGTATACCACCTTTGAGAGATGAGCATAAGTGGATGCTGGGAGTGAACCTCAAGCTTCAACTCCTTAGGCCACCCTTTTGCCATTTCCTCAAGCTCTTGTTCTACCTCCTTGAGCCTCTCCTCAGTGAAAGGGAAAGCCTTTGAGCCATGCCTCATTATAAGGTTTCTTGCATCATTTGTGACCAACCTCCCCTTCTTATCAAGGGCCACTAGTGATGGGATGCCCCTGATCTTGAATGTACGCGATAATTTCTCCTTGGCCTTGTCACCAAATGGGAGGGCGAGCCATGGCATGCTTGAGAAGAATTCGTCAAATTTCCCTTGGTCTTGGTCGCTGGAGATAAACACGATCTCAAAGTTGGAATCATTTGTCTTGATCTCATTATATGCTTCAATCAACTTTGGTAAAAATGCTCGGCATGGGGGGCACCACTCTGCTGAGAAGTAGAGGCATACGTTCTTTCCAACGAGCTCTGAGATTGGCACCTGCCAAGGTATAATAGACTCTATTGTAAGGTTGGAAACAGGGCCATTTTTTTTATTTTTTTTTGTCTTTTGAATGCCTAAAAGGCACATATTTCTGTTATGAAGACACAGATACATATTTCACAATCTAAGGCACATATTTCTGTTATGAAGACACGGATACATATTTCAACATCTAAGGCAGATATGAATGTCAGAACAGCCAACCCTAAAGTAGATCTTCTAAGCCCAACAGATGCATACTCATTTGAAGGAGGAAGAAAATAAGATTTAAGTATTTTCATTATGACATTGTAATGGAAAGTTGGCACAAGCATCTATATTTTTGAATCGTCTGATATGCATGCCATGTCCATGGTATGTCACCCCATGGTGTATCACCAGGAGCTATAAGCCATGGACAAGTGTGTCCAAGATATCCGTCCGTGCTTGCCAACCACATACATGGAAATGCCCATATTTGCCTAAACATACATGGCAATCTTAAATATGCATGTGTGTTAGCGACTTAGTGCACAACCTTGCATGTGTGAATGAGAGAAATTTCTTATAGTAACAGTTAGATTGAGAATCTTACCTTTATGCCACCCTTCCCAATGATGAAATCTCCATCGTCAGACATGAGGAGAGACTCCAAGGTCATAGACTCAAGCCTTTTTTTCTCGATCTCTGCCAATTGTATGAACCTCTCAGGAGTGAAAGGATATGCCTCCGGACCATGATCCCCGATTGTCTCCACAACATCGTCTTTGAGAGTTTTCCCGTCAGGCCCAATCACTGTTAAGGTCGGGAAGCCTTGAAGCTCAAAGAGACGCCTCAACCTTGACAAGGCAATATCTTCAAAAGGCAATGCGAGCCATGGCATGCTCGAGAAATGTTCGTTGAAGTCTTTGATATTTTCATCAGAGGAAACTAACACAATCTCGAAACTCTCACCCTTCTCTTTTAGCTTCTTGTACACTTCGATGAGCTCGGGTGTGAATTTTTCACAGAATGGATGACCAGAGACTGCGAAGTATAGGCCAATTGTCTTCCCTTCCAGCTCTGATATTGGAATCTGAACACATCATAGTTAGCATTGGAATGTACTTTTTAACATCATCTTTAATCAAAATCGAAGGGAACAAACTTATGTTTTGATCCTTGACTAAAGGAGGCCCACAACACAATGTCAAGGTAGCAATTCTGGTGTTACCTCCTAATGTGTTAAAAAGAATCACATCCGACTACCAGTTTTTCTCAAAGTAGTGGCTTTGCCTTGTTGGAATAAGGATGTCTGCACGCCAAATTGGCTTTTTGTTGTTTAGGGTCTAGCTTTCTGCATACATGGCTAACTGAATTATTTGGCTTGAAGTTAGAGAGATCGCTTGGCCAATCGTGAGGCGCATAGTAGAAAATCAACTAAAAAACACCAGCATTAATCATGTGGTGGCCAAATCAGCACCAACCCACACGGGGCATTATGATCAAGCATGGCATGCCAAATGACCTTATATTGCCTAGACATGGACATTTGTGAAGGTGCCTGAATCCAATTCGTGTCTAAAATCGAGACACCAGACGACATGCCGGCAAGACTCTTATTTCATTATAAAGTACTAGATTTTAAATTAATAAACTGCATAGTTCATATCCATTATAAAATGTCGTGGGCTCATACCCGACCTTGTGCTCTAATACTTTCTAATGGCCCCATGTCTGGAAGTGTTGAGATGCAAAACTACGACAGAAATGGAGTGTTTGGGTATCACAGAAATGACCTTGTCTCTTGACATGAACTTTGATTTGATGTGTCAATTAGTAATGTCTTATCACCCAAAAATGTGTTAATATCATCACAATATTTGCCCTCATTTTCAAATGCATGAGGGGCATTTTGGGTTATTTGATGGATCTTAATGTTGCTAATGCTCTACAAAAACATAAATCTCAGAGGTTAATAAACTCAACCAATTTCTAAAAAGGTAAAGAGAATCAGAAACAAATGCATACCTGTCTGCCATCGTTAGATATAACAAAGTCTCTTCTATCAGTCACAAGGAGGGTTCTCAAGTTTTGGTTTTGGCGTATCTCCTCATCTTGCTCCTTGAGCTCTTCAAGCCTCTCATTAGTGAATGGGTACCCATCAACCCCATACTCGGACACAGTACCAACACCTTCTGATGTCAAAATTTTACTATCTTTCCCAACAATAACAAGGTGGGGAATCCCATAAACTTCAAAACCCTCATCAAGTTTGCTTCTAACCGTGGAATCAGAAAAAGGAATGGCAAGCCATGGCATTTTATGGAAATAATCTTCAAATGACTTCTCATCTGAATCCCCAGACACAAATACAACCTCAAAATCACCATTGGTGGAGAGTTGATCATATGTTTTAATCAATTTTGGTGTAAACCTCCTACAAGGACCACACCAAGAAGCTGAGAAATAAAGACCCACAAGCTTTCCTTCCAAATTGTCGATCTTCACCTACAAAATGTTTGGAACAAGTCAAAAAAATAAAATTTTGAAACTTTCCACCCGTGTGTGTGTCAGTGAGCTCCAAAAGTACACAAACATTAGATTTTGTTACATTATAAATCATGAAACTTGATCAACCTAATTAACATTTACACACTTTCTAGTATAAAGCCAATGACTCCTTATGCCAGTGCAGTTTTGCACAAGATATAATCCACCTATAAAGAGTTACGATGAAGGAAATGAGGGGTCGGGCGCAGGTGGTTAGGCGGGGGCGGATGCCTCAACACAACGTCCCCCCCTCCATTCTCACTTTTAACATATAAAAAAAAAAAAGAGTTACGATGAAGAGTGGGACCGCTATTTCGTCATGTCCTACTGGGGATTCCTCTCTAGGGCTGTAAATAGGGGCTGTAAACAGGGCAGGGCAGGGCAGCTCGACCCCAACCAGGAAGGTCCACGTTAAACCCTCAATTGGACTTGGATCCTATCCACCTGGTTATGCTTGATTTAGGAACACACACATATCCATTGCATCGTACATTGATGCCCAAATAACCGACTCTGTCCATCCGTTGCTTGGATGCAGCTGATATGTTGTATGAGACATGCACTCTGCTTCCATTACCAACACCACCAAGACCAATAGACGGGACAATAACAAGCCAGATGATCATACAATTAACCCAGTGATTTGAATCATAATACATATTGCTTACAGAGCATACTCACTCAAAAGCACATTATTTACTTGCTCCTTCACGCAAACTACCTACTTAGCAGCATTCTCTTGATCTAAAATTTTAAGATTCTAAAAAAAATAAAATGTTTCCTTAGACACTTGGATATGACCATCCAGAATTTGGACAATCTCCAATCAATTTTAGAACGTTATTCTTTAGCTTGATACAGAATGGTTATCATTTTGTTTTTCTTTTTTCTTTTTAAGTTGGCAGCTAGGTGGAAGATGTTACATTCCCAAAAATTAAACCCCTAAAATTACTCCTAGATACGGGTTTAATCAAGGGAGAAATTGTAAGAGATGCTGCCATACGAGTATATAATCTTTTAGCATATATTTTCGGATGAATTGTAATGTGGTCTTGTGCATATACTATGGCCTCACACTGTCTAACCAGCTGATGGACAAAGAATAAGGCCATAAAATACACTAAGTAAAATGATGCAATGAAACCCACCCCCTCCAATTCAGTCCAACATCCAATCCATTGATGGAAATGGTGATGAATGGGATCGTGACTAAACTACAAACACATAAAAATTTGTGACCCATGATCGTTTTTCTCGCTTTTCTATTTTTCTTGATTTTCTACAGGAAAAGTATACAACAAGATCCTTTGATCTATGGTAATTATGATAATAGAATGTCACAATCCACCTGGCCGTCAAATTTGAAATGGGGCGGATGGCTTGATTGTAAATTTTTTCCTTGACCTTTATGTCTAAAAGAACGTGTTCCCAATATCCAATGTCACATATGAAAGCTAATGATAATTGGGACCATTGACGGACCATACAGTATACACTCCCATCTTTGGACACCCCAATTTTTTTTTGACAAATATCTTTGGAGACTCCAATTGAAAACAACTTTCTCGAGTTAAGGGTCTATGCAGCTCCCAGGAAGGCAACAATGAACGGCACAGAGGAATGGTTACCACAGTTGATATCAGTCATCTATTGTGGACAATGCTCGTAGCATGCTTAACAGTGTGCTGTAGCATACAATCCTGAATCTCGATTAAGCAATTGCAAAGGAATAACAAAAGTATGGATTTGGAACATCTGAATTCACTGGATGAGAGAGAAAAACACAGAGTTCGAGAGAAAAAGAGACACAGAAACAACTTAAAAGCTGTAAATTCATAATCTGCGAATTCATTGCATCGCAGAGAAAGAGAGAAAGATAACCCAATTTTAGAAAGACCACAAAATCATTGATTAAAAAGACTATCGAATTCAAAATCTATGAATCCATTAGAGATAGAACCAACCATAAAACCATTGATTAAAAAAACTATCGAATTCAAAACCTATGTATCCATTAAAGTGCACTTTCAAAAAATCCAAAATAAAAACCCAAAAGAGAGGCAGCAAAGAAAGAGGAAAAGCACCTGATCGCCATTGTTCCTCACGAGAAAATCTCTTCCCTCACCGCTGAGAAGCGATTTGATGTCCAAAGGCTCGGACTTGATATCACTAAGCTCCTCAACCTCGACCATTTCTTCGCGCTCTTCAACTTCGGCCATTTCGTTACTCTCTCTCTCTAGGACTCTGGACTGCAACTACCGTCTTCTTCTCTCTCTAAGAAATCACTGCCACTCCCTATATGCGATTATTCGATTTTAGCGCGCATTTATAGCCTAAAAGTCATGGCCAGTCTTTCTTAAATGGCACTTTCTTCGGGGTGAGGTTTGTGTAAGGTCTCAACCTTATACTATTGAAGTAATGTGCACCTCAAAACTATACCAGAAATACAGTTTTCGTTTGGCAAAGCTTTGCGATGATATAAAAATTTATTGTTGCCTTTGATTATGAAATTTGAAGTTTAAGAAATGGTGGTGATCAAGCATATCTATAAACACTTAAAAATCTTGAAAATAAATGGTTCAAATAATTTATTAAAAAATAAATATTTTTAAGACTATTAAATTTTTTTTTTTTTTTTTTTCTATGTATATGAATCTCAATATCAAAATAATCCATTTCAAGGTTTTTCAGCCTGAAACAACCTTCTCAAGTTGCTTTTTAAGATGCAGCTTACTAGTACAGTAAAGGACGATACCTGATATAAAGTTTTTTTCTACTTTCTTAGCATGTAAGGAATTTCTAGTAGTCGTTGGGGACATCCAACAGCTCATATTTCTTAAGTATTTAATGAGTGTGACTTGTCTACTCAATCACTAACGTCTATATTTAAGGTAGACATCTACCGCTAAGATTCCCATCTAATGGATTGGAAAATATTCTAATAAAAATATTTTAATTTTTTATTTTATTGTATTTTATTTTTTATATTCGTCATCATCATACTGGAGATCGTGGATCACTACAAATTTGGATCCAAAATTGATACAAATAGTGGGTGTTCAAGTACGGTAAGGAAGTTTATATCTACAAGAGATGAATTATACAGCATATTATTTATTTTTAGTGAAATTACTAGAAATTCAAAACATATCTATTTTTTTAAAAAAATCTACATTCAAAACATGTGGAAGGTAGGTTTGGTAAAAAAAAAAAAATACAAACAGTAAGAAAGTAGGTATGTATGTAGGTTTTCAAAAAATTGAGTATTTTCAAATATTTTAAAAAATAAGGAATAGTTTTTATAATTACCTTAACATAGAAGACCTGATCAAAGATATGTTTTCATGAATTTTGAAACAGGTACAGGTACAGTATTAATCAAGGAAAAGTTTTCTATAAGGGTGAGATCCTAACCATTTGAAGGTGCGCCTTATTTTGATTTTTCAGGGCCTCAATCTTATACAAACCACACCCAATACCTCCTTGTACCAAATGTAAATGGTCTCATTATATACGAGGGTGCGGTTTGTATAGAGCTAAGGCTCAAAATAAAATCAAAGTAAAGCGTGCCTTCAAATAGTGTCGAGAAATGTGATTTCAATATTGGAAATCTTTGTGATGGCCTTAAAATATATTTTCATCTTTAATTAAAAAATTTAAAGCTTAAAAAATAATGTAGATCGAGCAGATATATGAAAACTTGAAAATCTTGATAATTGACGGTCCAAAAATGCGTTACAAGATGCCCTATTTCCAAAACTTGAAATTCATTTTTTTCCTCAGTCCATGCATCTTGATGTTGAGATGGTAAATTTGAGCATCAAAACAATGTCTTCCACTGAAATGTTTTTGGTGGAATCTAATTCGATTGCTTAGAGCCCCAGCTCTATATGAACTTTTTCCTGTTTGAGATGAAGTTTCCATAAGGCCTAGGCTTTATGAAAACAAATAAAGCCTAATATCAAATCCTCGTCTAGAAAGCACTTTTGGTAATGGGAAAACTACAATGGATCTAAAATCAATTTCCAATACCGACAATAAAATTTGAAACTCAAAAAATATATATATCTTATGGATCTATGAACACTTATTTTTCGAGTGAAATGGATAGTCTAGATAATTTGTTACAATTTACGTTACTTTTAGAGTTTAAAATCTTGTTTTTTTTTACAACCATAATGTTCAAGCTAAGACGATTGATGTAGAGGTTTTCCAACGCTTGAATTGTAATTTTTGATGAGTTATGAAGTGAGGCGTTACTTATTTTGATTTTGTTAGTGCTGCAACCGTATAAAACTATTTTCCAAACTTAAATTGTAATATATATTTTTTATAAAAATATTTATCTAATGATTTGAATGTGAATTCCAAAATTTGAGACCAAGAGAATATATTTTTTAAGAGATTCGAGGTAGTATTCCCATGTTTGATTTTTGTCCAATGGTGCAAGTGTTAGTATTTCTCCCAAAGCACACTATAGATAGTATTCCAATGGTATAGTGGGGCCCAAAGTAAAACATGTAAAGAAAACCCAGCAAATGTGCTTGAAGGGCATAAGGAATATGAAGTCTCCCTCTCCTTTTACCTTTTTTTCCTACAAAGTGACATTTAACCCTAGGATAGTATAATCCACATTTAAAATTTCGGATCAATAGGGCGGATCATTTACCTACTGATCTATGTTGGATCGTTAGATCGACAATTTGAATCGAATTTAGATTGGGGTGACAGCCCATGTTATATAAATTCTTACAAAAGTCAAGTTAACATTGTTTTAGGGTGAATAAGTTCGAAGCTTCCTAGTCATCATTCTTTTCTTATCAGGAATTTAGGACAAATACCATGGATTCTCACAATTGTGAGAGGCCTCCCCTCCACAGACCCATCCCTTACTAGTTGCTTTTTTCCCCACAAGGCCAAACTCTTTCTTACCTCATTTGCTTTATTTTTCACTGGAAAATTATTTATTTCGGATGTTTTTCCTTTCTGATTGACCGTAACCTTTGATTGATTAATAAAGCTTTAATAATATTGTCAAAAAAAAAATATATTGTTTCATGAATCGAGGGACGCATGTCTACATTTGCATTCCTTGAGGTATAAAGCATCCATTTTTAAGATGGATGCAAATGGGGGGTTCAAATCTAAACACAGTTGAAACTTATGACCCAAATATTTTTTTTATAAAATTATTATTTTTAATTTCTAGAATTTATTTATTTTTCCATATTCATGATTTCCATTTAAAGATTATATGTACTTGAAATTGGGTCAAAAAATTCATCTCAAAAATAGATTTTTAAGAGGGAACTCATTTCTACATAGGCTAATAGAATCTATGCCTTTTTTCATTTGGGCAAGTTTTCTCTGCTTCCTCTACTGCATAAAACTTATATACTTCCGCCTATTTAACCATCTATTCTGAATGGACGGTGGAGATGGCCCCAATCACATTGTCACATCCCTCCACTATTTTATTTTAAAATTTTTTACAAAATATGTTGATACCAAATTTTGGGCATCCACTCATCTCTTAAACTCGCACTTGTAAAGAATATAAAAACAACATTATCAATAAAATAAAATGATAAAAATACCCCTCAAAATTTCAAAGGGTATTTTAATCATTATATTTTATTAAAAAATTATTTTTAATATTTTTCTTAGGTGCACCCCATTGAGAAGGCACGTACCAGATTTTATATTCATACAAATTGTAGAAAAAAACTAAAAATATAATACTCTGAGGAGTGTGATCTAGATTAACGGTCAGTGGTTGAGGGGAAAGTATATATTTCTATAATATAAGGGGTGTATAGAAACCTTTACCTTTTCATTTTGCCCTTGTTTACACTATTTATTAAGGGTGCAATTGGCATACGGATGCATCCGTAGCTGTAGAGGTAAGGTGCACCTTTCGAAATTTT
>NW_006497396.1:1467223-1480685 GCF_000471905.2 Amborella trichopoda
TTAAGGGTGCAATTGGCATACGGATGCATCCGTAGTCTGTAGAGGTAAGGTGCACCTTCAAATTTTATCATGGTATATAATTTTGTATGTAAAATGTTCTTAGGATTATCTCAAAATACTATGTTTATATCTAATTAATAAAATTTAAAATTTAAAAAATAGGCTAAAATCAAGTAGATCAGTAAACATATGAAAATCTTGAAAATGGACGGTGTAAATAATATGTTGTAAAATGCACTATTTTTGAGACTTAAAATCTTTTAATTTTTCATGGTCATACATCTCGATGGCGAGATGATCGATCAAAGGGTTTTTAACAATAAAATTACCATTTCCAATAGATTTTTGAGGTGCATCAGTAGTTCTTACATCCTTATATAAACTTTTTCCATTTATTAACAGAAACTGTCCTTTTTCATTTTGCCCTCGTTTACACGATATACCATCTTGCCGCCCACAACCCACATGCTTTCACTCTCCTCTCAAGAAAAGGAGCACTGCCCATACCATCTTTGCACTTGTTACTTGCTTGGTGGGAAAGAGTGAACAGGCTGAGTGCACCTCAAGCTTCAATTACCTTGGCCAGGCTTGAAGGTACGAAACAACATCAATCCATCCATCATCTCTCCAAGATCATTTTGAACTCCATTGTTCACAATTTTCTGCGGATCTTTCAACTTTCCATCAATTCTCTCGATTTTCCTTCCAAACCAGGTTTGAGCATCCTTATTTTTTTAGTTATTGTTTTTTGCTTTCGGGTATTCATACTCTTGATGTAGATAAAATGGAGGATGTTTTAGTGGGTTTTTATTGATCAAATGTTTCAAGTTTTTGGCATTATTTTTTGTGGGTTTTTTGTGGATTATTTATCAAATGTTACTAAAATCTATTGATTATGTGGATTTCTGATATTAGATTTCTTATGATAAATTGATTTGGTTTAGGAAAGATATATAGATTTGTTCTCATAATCTGATAAACTTCTTTTTTTTTCGTTTTTTTTTTTAAAAAAAATTGATTTTAGAGTCATTTATGGAGATTTTTGTTACCGAAAATGTTTTCCGGATGAGGATTTGAGATGAGGGTTCATTTGTTTTCATAAAAAAACTTCATCCTATACAATAATATAAAATTATATTATAATATAGAACATAAAGAAACTTCATCCTATACAATAATACAAAATTGTATTATAATATTCTATATTATATTTTCTAATATTATATATTATTATATATTATTATGTTTGTTAATTATATATTATAACATTATATATCTATTATAATTTACAAATTACTTACATGTAACATATAATTAATTATGGCTATAACAATTTGCAGGTTAAGTTCATTCCTAGTTCTTCGCTCTTTCGTATAGGTGGGGTTGTTACCTTCATCCTCGTGGGTAGGGAGCTGAAGCCTCCCAACTTAAAATTTGGGTAACTTATAAATATATTTTGGAAATGAATATGTTGTTGGCTTACGACCTCGTTGAGAGGATGGCCTTTGGTAAGGTAGAATGGCATATCAAGATTAGTATAGCAAACTCTAAATAGTTGGAAAAAAGCTCTGACGATGACGATGATGATGGTGATGAAAATGTTGTTGGCTTAAAGGGGAAATTTTTTCAAGAGAGTCATTTTATATGTTTCTGAGTTACATAGTGTAATTATTCATCGGCTTTCGCCATGGATGTAGACACATAATAGCAAACCACGTAAATATTGATCTTCTATGTTTTCTTGAGAGAAACGTGGGCCTAGTGAAAAATAGGTAATGGTTAGCTAGGGCATTCCCCCGATTGATATTTAATAGAGAAGAATAGAAAAACAAGATTCTATAGCGGATCCCAAATGTTTAGAGGAGTTACGTACCTACCCTCCTACCCTCCTGGATACATGTCATCATAGTTTCCCCCAAAAATTTGTATTTTACATTCTCACTAATTTTTGTTTTTGTTTTATCTTTTTAAAAAATACTCCCACTTATAACTGTCTGAAGGTAAAGAAATCATTGATTTAGAATCTTCAGTCTAAAATCAGATTAGAAGTTTCCTGTGAATGTTGAAGGTCCATAGTTAGCAAAAAATTCATCATCAATTCAATCTGAAGCAGCTGTCACTTCAGACCTTCAAAGTTCCAATTGGGGGTATTTTGGAGAAAAATAAAAGTGAAAAGAGGTAGGAATGTAAAATACAATCTTTTTGTAGCGAAAACGATGACAACAAATACTTAAGGTGAGACGGGCATAAACTTCTTTTTTTTAAAACCAATTTTGCTTTGTCTTTGACTTTGTTCATTGTTATTTTCATTTGATTTTCACTTTATCATTGCCAAGCGCCAAGAGCATAATAGCCTCAAATTTGACTGTAGGTGCATTGATGCAGGTCTATGCTATTGGTTTCCCAGGCCTCTCTCTTAATTTTTACATTTTGTGTCATTTTATCTTAAAATCCAACGGTTGCTGAATTCTACTATTGCCAAAAAGATGGTATACTCGTGTAGGAGTATAGTGCCCATGTATTCCCTCGGGTAAAACCCAATATTAGAGTAATTTTAGGACGTCAAATTTTGGGGATGTATGAAGTCTATAGACTAATAATCTCTGTACATAAGATTCTGAACCAAGCTCTCAATGTACTAGAAATAAATAATATATGAATATTAAAAAATAATTTTTGAAAGGAGAGATATAAGTATCTAAGAACATGAAATTCAATTTTTTTTTTCTTTGAAACTAATCATCAAGTGATTCAGGCGGTCTCCAAAATTTCAGACTGATAAAATACTTCCAAGTAGGTCGTTTGAATGAGGGAGTAGATGCACAATACATGCTCCCGTGGCAGCATATATACATGCTGTTCTACTAGTAGGGAGGTTTATAAGTGTCTTATTATTGAAAAATAGTTTGTTAGGACAGCAGCCCTATCAAAATAAGTAAAGTCCCACCTCATAACTATAAAAAAATATAATTCAACTGTTGAAAAACCTTTAAATTGGAACTTGAACATCATGATTGTGCAAAAAAATTAAAATTTTAAATTTTAAAAAATAGTGTATAGTGCAACAATCATTAGACCTTCAATTTCACACTAAAAATAAGTATACACAGATCCTCAAGATTTGTGCCAATTTTTAAGTTTCAAATTTTATTATTGGTGTTGCAAATTAATTTTAAAGGCATCATGAAGATTTTTTATGCCAAAAGTGCTTTTTGGATAAAGATTTGATATGAGGCTTTGTTTTCTTTTCGTAAAGCCTAGGCCCTATAAAAACTTCATCCCTTATTATTTAAGGTTTCTTTGACTCAGAGAGATAGAGAGAGCTATAGATAGATAGAGAGAGGTGGGAGCTAATAAAATGATTAATGAATTGAATGTCCATAAAAATCGAGAGATCTATAATAGCGAAAATTACAAATAACCCTCAAAAATAGATTTCTTATGCAACTTATCCCCAACCAAACTTTTTTTCTTACTTTTTACCCTAAATTTAACTTTCCTAGCAAATACCCCCAAGTCATAAAAAAGGTAAAATAAAGACCAAAATGCCATTTGAAAAACATGTGGTCTAGCATAAAATGTGGGGGTCCGGCATAAAATAGGGGCGGTCCAACATTTTGGGTATACGGTCCAACACAAAATGGGGGCAATTTGGCACTTTGCTTTTAGAAAGCATGTGGTCCGATATTTTGAGTGTGCGGTCCAGCATAAAATGGGGGCAATTTGGCACTTTGCTTCTAGAAAACATGCGGTCCGACGCCAAATGGGGGCGGTCCGGTACTTTTGGCATGCGGTTTGGCATAAAAACGAGGGCGGTCCGGCACTTTGGGCTTCTGAAAAGCGTGCGGTCTGATACAAAATAGGGGCTATCTGGCACATTGGGCATGCGGTCAAGCATAAAATGGGGGCGGTCCTGTATTATGGGCATTTTCATAAAAAAAATATATAATTTTTTTATTTAGAGGTATTTGTTAGAAAAGTTAAATTTATGGTAAAAAGTAAAAAAATAAATTTGTTTAGGGTTAAGCCGAATGAGAAGCCTATTCTTGGGGTTTTTATAATTTCCCTGAGATGCCCATGTTAGAGAGAGAGGTTGGTCCAATCACAGTCATGGAGGACTAACACTTTCAAGTCATAAATCTATCACCAAGAGGGGCTTCAAGGTGCGGCAGCATTGAAACTGCAGCCGCACAAGAACCTTACCATTTAGAGTAGGGGTTACTTTCCATGTTAGATACATTTTGAGTTGCTAAATTGAAAATTTTGAATGGTTTTTTCCAAATTGAGATTCATGGAGAGAGAAGGGAGCACCAACCATCAAGAGGACGACAATGCCTGTAGAAACACACCTCAAAATGAGCCTCACAAGTAAAAACTTTACAACTAGGAACTCAAAAAGTTCTTACTATAGAAATAATGTGCATCTCAAAAATTCAATAAAAAAAAATGCTCCAAACTTAAAAAACCATCTAATTAATTATCTAGACCTTGATATATATATATATATATAGGAAAAGTCTTCCCAATGTATATAGGCAAAAATGAATAATGATTTCACCTATGATCATCACTGTCCAAAGTTCATCGCAAGGTCATAATTGTCCGGTAGTGTTTCAATTTTTATTACACCCGAGATTCATTAATACCCGAGAAATTACATGTAGAGAGTACAATCAAGAGAAAGATGTAACCACCAAGAAAAAAAAAAGAATTTTAAGTCCTAAAAATAGTGTATCTTGTAACAAGTTATATAGACAGTCTATTTTTAAGATTTTCAAGTGTTATATATCTACTTGATCTGCTCTCTTTTTTTAAAAAAAAATTCACAATTAGGGTTTAATACGTATTTTCAAGCTATCATAAGGTTTTTGGCATTGGAACTACATCTTCCTACTAAATTTAAGGTGTCTCACTTGTAGTATAAAGTTGGCATCTTAAACAAGTCTTACCCCTTTTTTTAATACTATTACATTGCATCAGCCATAAAAGCTAAAAGATTTCAAGTGCATGTGGGAGCTAATTATGGGATTGTATACAGTGAGACTATTTATCGTTGGTACAAACATGTTACAATTACTTACAACCTTCCAATGTGAAATTAGATAGTTTAGGTACATCACAAAGTTCGAAAAAAAAAAATTTGAACTTTGAGTTCTGTCCATAGAATAAATGCAGCCACCCAACTTCACATCCAATAGTCAAGATTAATTGTGACCACCATGTACTAAAGGTAAATGGTCTCATTATATACTTTTCCAATTCGTACCTTCAATTAGAGCCCATATTCTGGGTATTTATCCTCTATAACATAGAGAACAATTTTTAAAAAAGTAAAATAATTCAAACGCACACTCTATGAGCCAGAAAAAATAGCATCCCAAAGTTAAATATACGTCATCCAAATTTTGGACAGCAAGATCGAAGCGTTAAGGAGTTCAAAATCCATTTTTTCCCTCCTAAGAACAGTCATCTGATCATATTTCAATGGATATTAAACTTTCACATCCAAAAGATTTTTTCAAGTACATTTTCTACCTGAGGGCAAATGGACAGATTGCTCCCATGGGAACATAGTATGTCCACTCTAAAAGCCAAAATTTTTTTGTCAAAATGAGGAAACGACTTAACTTATAAGGGAAAATACTTTGCAATAGAGCTTGTAATAGACAAAAAAACTATTTAGGAGGAGTGTCGGAGATGTAGTTTAGAATCATTAGATTAGTATCTTCAAAATAAGGTATTGTATATAATAATACCGTTTACTTTAGCTACAAGGAGGTCATAATCACTCATAGCTATTGGATGTGAAATCCAACTTGAAATGTATCACAGCATTCGAGAAGTTGTATTTTGGAGTTTGTTTTTGGTCAAACATGCATCCCTTACCAACTTTCAAATTTAATGGCCAATAGTTATTGTGATTTTTTTGTATCAAAAGCAAATGGTCTCATAATATACATTTCTTCAAAATAAACACTTTTGGATTTGAGCTACTTGAATGCTTATAACTAATTATCAAAAAATTGAACTGCCTCTATTTAATTTTGGGATTGGCTACAAAGAGAAAAATTGGAATACCTCTATTTAATTTTGGGATTGTCTACAAGGAGATCATTTATTTTTTTGTACATGGAGGTCAAAATCATTTCTTCCCATTAGATATCAAATTAATAGCTTGGGGCGAGTCACAAAGTCCAATAACTTTTTTTCTTTTGAAACTTTGTGTCTATTCAATTACACTCTTACAACTACCCATTTGGAAATTTAACAGATATGAATGATTGTAACCTCTATATACAAAAGATAAATAGAACTTTTGTAGACAATCCCTTTAAGGGATTTTGAAGTGCTATTTTTTTTTTAGGAACATATAGAGTGTGTATGGATTTTCTTTTCTTTTCCCTATATATTTATTTGATATTGGTCTCTAAATTGAGGAGGTGACATACCAAAGAATTGGGTCTTGAAATAGTCCTAAAGACGGCTTTATCTAATTGAACTAACAAACTATATACCCCCTAGGGATAATATTTGGCTTAACAATAACTTTGAAACATTATTTGGATATTTTATATTTACTTAACCTACTCAACATTCATCCAGAGCATTATTACCCTTTGCAATAAAAAAAAAACTTTTCGACCAAAGGTATTTTTTTTCTCAAGCAGGATAAAATAGATATTTTATAAAACACTATATTCTATTAATTATTTAGAAAGCAATTAAAACTCCATATGAATGATCTGGTAAGGCGTGTGAATGATGTGAAATCGAATGTAGGTGATGTTGTTCCCAACTATAGATTATGAATACTTTTTTTTCTACCAATAATTTCTACCTTACCATGATTAATTACCTAAAATATGCCTAAACAAAAAAGTTATTATATTATATAGTAGAAGTTTTTAAGTATCCAAAAGTACATTAAAAAAATACTGAAGAAGTAGCCTAACAACACCCCTACTTTCTTGCATCTTACATGGGTAAATGGTTAGGCATTCATATCTCCATGATGGACGGAGATTAACCATAGCAAACTATAGCTCGAAAGCAACAAGCAATGGTACAAGCAACGGAACAACTGTATGAGTAATATTCTATTTTTGGGTAAATAAAGATGAACTATGCTTCCTAATGAGAAGCATTCTATATTTCCTAATGAGAAGGATTCACTTAGGGGTGTTCATACGATCCGACCTGACCCGACCCGACCCATTTGCACCCCTGTATTCACCTAAAGATAATCAATCTCCAGCATTTGTCGTCGGGAATGGACATGGATGCCCAAGTGGTGTACCATATAATTGTAAAACTTTTAAGGCCTTTCTTCACAAAAAGGAAAGAGAAAACTATGGAATGGGAAATTCGTAATCCATAAAATAAAAGTAATGTACATACCGAGAAAATGTTCACGTGCCCGGGATCGGCCAAGTGCGCGGCTAAGTTGTCCAGTGGCCCTGCACCAGTGTATACAGCTTGAAACCAGAAGCCAAGGAAAGCAAGCATGGCAAGTCTACCATTCTTAATCTCCTTAGTCCTCAACACCATCACAGGTTCAGGTGATCCCCTACCCCACATCCAAGGGTCGAACCACAAGCCGCCAGGGTACCCCACGTCGGGCTTAGGATTCTTCTTAGTTGGGTATTTTGGCTCAATGTCTACACACCCGGGCTTAATAAAGTCAGCCCACCTCCGCCCCTCGACCCAACCCATTAGGATCATTTGTACCACGAACAGGGTCGTGGTGTCTGCAAAGTATTCACGTTCTCCCGCTGTGTACCATGAGTAGTCATCAATGAAGCCCAGTTTTTCCAGACACTCAGGTATCAGGATCCCGGCTGCACCTAGCATCGCCCACCGTGCGTGCATCAGTTCTGCCTGAGCAAACCACCGAAGCGACTCCGGGTCCGATCCTGAAATTCATATGGTGAGGCATGACATGATTACTAGTCAGGTAGATGAGGAACGGTGGATACCATACATGGTGGTTAGGGATTATCCTGTATGCAACTATGCAATGTGAACTTCCTGAAGTAGGCCAATAATTTACATAAAAAATAATTTACATAAAAAATTTACTTACTCTTCCCTCAAAAAACTTTTTTAGGATTAGATGTGTTTGACATTAGAATGTGTTTGTCATTAGAATGCAAATTATCAATAGAGAAATTGTTTTGCATGGGCATCATATCAAAATCTAGTGGCTACTAATTTTATTTTTATTTTTAGAGTTTGGATAGAAAATTTTAATTTTATTTATGAGGGATACTTATTAAAAATAGGATGTTTTGGTTAATTTGATTAAATCCATTTTTATTAGAGGTTTTTTTTAAAAAAATAATAAGGTCCAATTTCTTTAAAAAAGTTAAACCGTATTTTTTGTAGGTTTGTGTTTTTTTGGTAGGTGTGTATTTTTACATTGTAACATAAGAGAATGGGTTGTTTCATAGGAATAGATTGGATTGTTTCATAGGAATAGATTAGGTTGTTAAAAAGGACGGAGTTATCTTTTATTTTAGGAAATCGTTTTTTTGTTATAGAAAATATTTTGTAAGATTTTAAGAAAATCTATTTTTAGTTAGGAAAGAATAGGGCTATTTATCTTTAAAAATTAACCTTCAGAAGGCGTTGGTTTTAGAATTATCTATAGGTGGTATCATAGTCGATTTTTGTGGATCCTGATGTTTGTCCCTTTGTTTCATGGCTAGTGGACAAGGTTTATGGGTGACATCGGGACTCAACCCATCTAGCGAAAATGAAACCTCAGAGCTCTCTTTGAGATAGATATCAAAGGTTTGAGAAGGCAAATAGAAGAGCATGAAGCCTTTGAGCTCTCTTTAAGATAGATATCAAAGGTTTGAGAAGGCAAGTAGAAGCGCAAGCACTGTGCTGGTGCAAAAACTAGCTTTGACACACTATGATGGCTGTAATGAGTCGGATGCCATTTCGAGAATCCGTTCCATTCCAACGGTATGTGTCGGAAGCCTTATGGTCGGAAAATGACCTATTTCCTCATGGTCAAGAGATTGATCTACCTAAGTTTGATGAAGAACCAGTTGAAGATAAAGAACGTGCAGTTTTGGATCTTCAATTGCAACCATCATTCTCGGATGTCACAGGTTACCCATCTTTGCTAAATTAGATGTCATGGGTTATCTCATCTTTATTGAAGTTCATCTTTTTGATAAAGAAGAGGATGAAATGAAAGAAGTTATCCATGAAGCATCAATGATATCTAATTTTCTTATCGATTGAGAGCAAATTTTCTTAATAAAAACAAGTTGATATTTGAGATAATAGAGAGAGAGATACTTTTGTTGGTGTTGTTTCTTCCCTTGTGTTTATGGGCGGTGCCGAAATACTCGTATCTGCATGTTTTGTTCCTTCTTATTTTCTTCACAATTTTTATTTCTCTCTTAAACATGGTTACCTTCACAATTTTTATTTCTCTCTTAAACATGATTATTTTTATCGTAATGTTTGCCGGTAAATTTTAAACTGTGTGAGGTGGCATAAAAAACGGGTTGATATTTCTTCTTTAGATATTTTTAGTTATTTCTTTTTCTTTTTTTAGAAATATAACGAGTCCATCCTTTTTTAATAAGTATTAGATTCAATTGTTATCCATATCTTTTGGATAAAGAAGTTCACGTGACGTCATCCCTATTAGGATTTAATGTAGACTAATGGCTTCCTTTTTTTTAGGGTCTTTTAGAGAAGCAAGTTCTAAGTGTATGACAAAAGAAGCACTTACCATGCAAGGTGGAGAATTTAGATATTGAGTTGATCCTAAAGGAAATTGAGCCTATAGAGATGTATAACAAAAAAACAGAAGCAGCATGTGGAGATGTATAACAAAGAAACATAAGCATACGTGACGTGTCACGCGAAGTTTAAGCAATTTTTGCAGGTGGATGTGGCTAAAAAATCCACATACAACGTTCTTTTTCTCGAGGATTTCAAAATTTCAATGCATCGTCATTGTGTCTTGATCATCGCAATAACTTACAGGTTCCAAGATCGTGTTTACAATATTTGGATTGAAACCCACATGTTCCAAGATCGTGTTTATAACATTTAGATGGAAGAAGGTGGCGGGACTAATACAAAGTTGATCTTAGCACACTTCAAAACTCGATATCAAGTTTTCTTCAACGCAGATCAAAATCTGGTGGCTACAAATTTTAATTTCATTTTTAGAGTTTGGGTAAAATTTTTTATTTTATTTATTAGAGTTAATTATTAAAAATAGGATTGTTTGGTTAGTTTGATTAAATCCATTTTTATTAGAAGGTTTTTTTAAATAATAAGGTCCAAATTCTTTAAGAAAGTTAAACCGTATTTTTTGTAGGTCCTTTTGGTAGGTGCGTATTTTTACATTGAGAAATATGAGATTGGGTTGTTTCGTAGGAATAGATTAAGGAATATATTAAGTCCTTAAAAAGGACGGAGCTATCTTTTATTTTAGGAAACCATTTTTATTTCTAGGAAATATTTTGAAAGATCTTTAGAAATTAACATGTAGAAGGCATTGGTTTTAGAATTATCTTTAGGTGGTGTCAGAGCGTAGTCAATTCTTATAGCTCATGGTATTTGTTGATTGGCTTCATGGCTCATTGACAAGGTCTATGACCGATTATCAGGGCTCAATCCATCCATTGAGAATGAAACATTTGACCTCACCGTAAGATAGACATCAAAGGTTTGAGAAAGAAAGTAGAAGAGCTGACTCGTTCAATTCCAATCCTCAATGTTGGGAGCCTCATGGTTGGAAGAATTATCTATTTCCTCATAGTTGGGAGGTCGATCTACCTAAGTTTGATGAAGAACGTATAGTTTTGAATATTCAATTGCAATCATCATTCTCGGATGTCACATGTTACCCCATCTTTGATGTATCGGATGTCACGGGTTACCACATCTTTAATGAAGTGCTTATTGTTAATCTTTGATGAATCGGATGTCAGGGGTTACCACATCTTTAATGAAGTTCCTATTTTTTATAAAGAAGAAGATGAAAGCAAAGAAGTTATCTTTGAGGCAGCAAGGATGTTTAATTTTCTTATCGATGGAGAAGGAATTTTGTTAATGAAAACATTTGGTCTTTGAGATCGGAGAGAGAGAGCCTTTGTGGGTGTTGTTTCTTTTTTTGTGTTTATGGGCCCGTGCCAAATACCCGTATCCACGTGTTTTGTTTTTTCTTCTTGTGATTTTTATCATCATTTTTATTTCTCTCTCTTAAACACGATTATTTTTATTGGTTTTATTTGCCTGTAAATTTTATAATGCGTGAAATACTAATTGTGGGTCTATAGGTTTTGGGTATAATAGTTGCATTTCTACAATTTTTGGGTAGGTTAGCTGGGTTGTTGGGTCCTGTTGCTAGCTCTTAACTGCAAAATCATGAAAATTGGTATTTTAGAGTTTATTGAAATGTTCGTATAGAATGCTATCACTTAATTTTTTTTGTTAACTGCAAAATCATGAAAATTTGTATTTTAGAGTTTATTGAAACGTTCGTATAGAATGCTATCACTTAATTTTTCGATAGATCGCTAGGATCAACCCAGCAGTATAATGTAAAGTTGTAAACAATGTGACGGTTAGGTGTGTATGAGGACTCGGCCGAGTCCTACAGAGAGCCAAAAAGGCTATAAAAAAAATTTAAAAATAGGAAAAAATTTGGAAAAGAAAAAAAAAAAGTAAAAGTAAAATAAAATTAAACTAAAAAAAGGGAAATTATTGCTAATATACTTTAATTTCAAGAAAATCGTAAAGAAACCCCAAACTTCCCAAAACCTCGCCCACACTTTTTTTTCAAGAATATTTTGAACGAAAATATCCTTTCTACCGTAATGCATTGCGACCATTACGGTAATTAAAATACCGTTGTAAATAGAGATAGAATTACGGTACTTCTAGTACCGTAATAACATAAACATCTAATATGGTACTTTAATTACCGTAATAACATAGAGTATTACGGTAATTAAAATACCTAGTACCATAATAACATAAACATCTATTATGGTACTTTAATTACCGTAATAACATAGAGTATTAGAGTAATTAAAATACCGTAATACTTTAAAGTAGTATTATGGTGATTTAAGTACCGTAATATTGAAATATTTTTACTCTCGTGAGCGTATTATTTATTTGCTCCCTCGACAAAAATCCATGCTAGCGGTAATTTTTCAAATATCAAATTTTTAGGATATAATCTCTACTTAATTTTTATATGGTTCTCAAAATTTTAGAACGAAAACACGGTTAAATATGTGTTTTTGAGCGAGGGAGTAGATCCACATCGTGCTCCCATGGGAACATAGGTTTTTTGAAAGGGGTAGCCCTGATATTAGCTTTGGTTTGAAGCTTTTAAAGTATTATGGTAATAGAAGTAAGTATCGTAAAACGTTAAAAGCTTCAAACCAAAACTAATATGAGGGCTACTTTTTTCAAAAAATCTATGTTCCCATGGGAGTACGATGTGGATCTACTCCCTCACTCAAAAATACCTATTTAAGCGTGCATTTGTTCTAAAATTTTGAGAACCATATAAAAATTAAGTAGAGATTATATCCTAAAAATTTGAGATTTGAAAAATTACCGCTAACGTGGATTTTTGTCGAGAGAGTAAATAAATAGTACGCTTGAGAGAGTAACAAATCTTTCGTGTTGAGTTGGGCAATATTACGGAACTTAAATCACCGTAATACTACTTTAAAGTATTACGATATTTTAATTAATGCTAATACTCTATGTTATTATGGTAATTAAAGTATTGTAATAGATGTTTATGTTATTACGGTACTAGAAGTACCGTAATTCTATCTCTATTTATAATGGTATTTTAATTACTATAATGGCCGCAATGCATTACGGTAGAAAGACTACCGTAAAGGGTATTTTCATCCTGAAAATGCCAAAAATTGGGAAAAAATGTGTGGGCGAGGTTTTAGGAAGTTGGGGGATTTTTTTTTACAATTTTCTTAAAATTAAGGTATAATAACAATAATTACCCTTAAAAAAAAAGTTAAATAATCTTTAAAAAATAGAGAAAATGGATTTTTTTAAAAAAGATGTGGTTTGTATAGAACCAAGGCTCTAAACAACCAAATTAAAGCCCGCCTTTAAATAATGTCGATAAATGTGGTTTCAATACTGGAAATTTTTGTGACAGCCTTAAAATATAATTTCATCTTTAATTATAAAATTTAAAGCTTCAAAACTAGTGTAAATCGAGCAGATCTATAAAAACTTGAAAATTGACGGTCCAAAAGGCATTGTAAGATGCACTATTTACAAAACTTGAAATCAATTTTTTCTCATGTCCATGGATCTTGACGTTGAGATAATCAAATTATATTTGGGCACCAAAACAACTTCTTCAAGTAAAATTTTTGAGGTAGGCTCAATTTGATTGTTTAGAAGCTCGGTTCTATACAAACTTTTTCCTTTA
>NW_006497396.1:1481166-1503191 GCF_000471905.2 Amborella trichopoda
GTGATTGATCATCTCGACATCGAGATGTATGACTATGAAAAATAAAAAAATTTTAAAGTCTCAGAAATAGTGCATTTTACAACATATTATCTACACCATCCATTTTCAAGATTTTCATATGTTTATAGATCTACTTGATTTTAACCATTTTTTAAATTTAAAATTTTATAATTAGATATAAAAATAGATTTTGAGGTAATCCTAAGAACATTTTACATCAAAATTATATACTATGATAAGATTTGAAAGTGCACCTGACCTCTACACCTACGGATGCATTCGTATGCAAACTGCACCCTTAAAAAATTGACAGACAGCTTGGGACATTTAAAATAGGGTGCGGTTTGTATAAAGCCGAAGTTCTAAACAATCAAAGTAAAACACACCTTCAAACAGTGTTGAGAAATGTGGTTTCAATACTAGAAATATTTCTGATAGCCTTAATATATATATTTTTCTCTAATTCTAACATTTCAAGCTTAAAAACTAGTATAGATCGAGCAAATCTATAAAAACTTGAAAATCTTGAAAATTGACGATCCAAAAATGCATTACCAGATGCACTATTTCTAAAACTTAAAATCCATTTTTTTCTCATGTCCATACATCTTGAGGTTGAGATGATCAATTTGAGGATATTTTGGCATCAAAACCGCAAATTTTGAGGTGCACCATAATTTAATTGCTTGGAGAGCCTCGCACTTATATAAACTTTTTCTTTTAAAGAGAGAGAGAGAGAAATAAGGATTATAGAAAAATGCTTTAATCTCTCCTATAAAAATCCAAATCATATTAAAAAATTATACAATAATTTCTAAATTTTTTACATTTTTTTTTAGATTTTTTATAAATACTCAACTCGAGGCGACTTGGCCTCGCAGAGTTACACACCGGAGTCGGAGTGAACTCGGGCAAATCCTGTCACGTTGTTGACCACAAATCTCGTGAATTTGGAAACTTTTGAGCTTTGAATGGTTCATCTTGTACTATTTTTTCTTTGATCTGCATTTCGGTTCTTGAAAGAGCATAAGATCTACACTAAGTATAGAGCTCCAAATTTATGGATTTAAGACGTAAATATATTTGCAACCATTTGAAACGTGCTCTTGAGTCCTAATAACCTTGAAAATCAGAGTGGGCACATGAGTTGTTTGACACCCCAAAATCGACTGTGTTTTAGGGTAAAAATAAAAGATGGAGATTGTATAAAATGAGATCATTTATGTTTGGTATAAGAATGCCACAATTATTTATAATCATCCGATGTTAAATCTTATAGCTTGGGTGTATCACAAAGTTTGAAAAAAAAAAAATTGAAATTTGAACTCAGTGAATAAAATAAATGCTACCATCTAATTCCACATCTACTTATCACTATTAATTATGATCATCTTGTACGAAAGGTAAATGGATATTTTTCCATAAAAGATATTGGTAAGGTGTAGGATATTTTTAATTGTTGGGGAGTCAGTAACATTACTCTTCAATTGTCATTGTTGCAATGTCAAGGTATGTTAGAAGCAAAAATAAAAACATTGTCGAGGGGTATGGTACTTTTCGGGAATGGGGTTGAGGTACCTCAAGACGTCCTACCCTTCATTTTTAATTTTAAACCTACTAGAAAAAAGATTAAAATCTATTGCAACTTGTCCCACACTAATAAATGTAGTAAAACCTATAAAACAATAGAAAAAAAGTAGAAACTAGGGAAACACCACTATATTTTGTTAGAAATACGTTTTATATGGTTTTTTGTAGTTTTTAAGATGATTCGAGAACTTTCATATTTTTTATTTAATTTCTTTTCAAATATTAAAAACCCAAATCAAAATTTCAACAAAATCTATATTTTATTGATCTTTTTCATCTTTTTAATTTTCTACTGCTTTCTATTGCCTCATTTATTTTATCTGTATTTTTAACTATTAGAAATTTTTTAAACCATTTTTTAACCTTTTTTCGGTTGTATGCGACTTAGCCGAGTCCACTCAGACCCAGCAAGGGCCAAGTACCTTGGCCGAGACAAGATTATGAACCTTGGATTCAAGAATAATGGATTCAATTGACTTGTAATGGACTATAGAATGATTTCTTCTTAGAAATTTTGAAATACGATATATAGGCTTTTACACATGGGCAGCTTTCTATGCTTTCCCTATACTATAGAACTTCTATACTTTTCGTATCCAACCGTCTATTCTAAATGAACGGCTTAGATAACCATAATCACAATGTCACCCTCTATATTATTTATTTTTAATTTTTTTTATACAAAAATTTTTGACATGAAAATTTGGGAGTCTAATCCTCTCTTGATCTCGCACCTATAAAAAATATTTTAAAAAATATTCCCAATAAAATAAAATGACAAAAGTACACCTGAAAATTTCAGAGGTATTTTGGTCATTGTATTTTATCACAAATATTTTTTTAATATTTTATTTAGGTGCGTCCCATTGAAATGATGTCACGTATCAAATTTCATATTCATATAGTTTGTAGAAAAAAAATTAAAAATAAAATACTTTGAAGTGTTGGATCTAGATTAAATGATTAATGGCTAACTTGATTTAAATTGAACGGCTGAATGAAGGGGAAATATATATCTCAAATAGGGGAAGCATAGAAACCTTTCCCATTATACTATTTTAAAGGCAGATATATTTTGAAAACTTGATGCATTCAACCGTATGTCCAGGTGATGATAAAAAACCCGATGGCATTGTATCGTAACGAGCTGATTTATAGTAAAGGTTTTGTGTACCTTGGCATTTGACAATGATGGCCCTCGTGACTATATAACTTTTGTAGTCCTTAGGATACCTTAACATAGTTTAAAGAAATTTTTTCAGCATACCAATAGGACTAGTTTACCTTTGTTAACATAATGTCACAATCACCTTAAGTTGTTGCCATACGAGATTCGGCGACTAGAAATGTGCCATTTCCTAATCGAAAGTTTTAGAAAAATTTTCGCAAATTTTGAATCCAGACAATAGAACCCTCTAGCCATCCAATTTCAGTGACGAGTGATTGTGACTTTTTTATACCAGAAGTAAATTGATCATATAGTATACCATCTTATACAAGTATTGCTTAGCGCATTTTAAGAATGGTTGGGAGTTGTATCTCTTATTGCGGTGGTTATTTCAAATAGAAAAGGTTCACATTTTATCGTATTTCAAGCTTTCAATAGGTATATTAACCATTAAATCCGGAAAAAAGTATCAAATAAAAATAGTATACAATAATACTTACCTAAACCGAGGGGATCAAAGCCGAAATCTCCTGGGAGGCTGTAATGAATAGAGAAAAAGCCAAGCTATTTAGTGGATGTTGTAATATTTGGGAAAATATATAATGAAAAAGTATACAAATATACTATTTACTTTTTGTACAAAGAGGTTATAATCACTCTTGTACCTTAAATTTCAAAATAGGCAGTTATAAGAGTGTCATTAAATAGAAGTAAAGTCCCAAAAAAAGATTTTCAGACTTCATGATGTACTCGAAGCCGTCTAATTTGACATCTAATGAATGAGAATAGTTGTGACCTCCTTGTACTAAAGATAAATGATCTCTTTATAGACAATCGCATATATAATACGATTGTTGGTACAAAGAGAACAATTATCCTTAACCGTTAGATTTAAAATGAGTGGCTGGGTTGTACAAGTTATTGTGCTTGAAGATTTAGAAAACGTTTTTTAAAACTCTTTGTGGGGAAATAACATCCTAGTTGTTTAATTTTATATCAGATGACTTGGGGTATCTTTGACCTTTGTATACAAAAGGTAGTCCCATTATGTGCAATCCCTATTATTTTTCTTAGGAAAAAAAAAGGGCAAAACTCATGCGCTTATTTGAGCACCATAGTGGACCTCAAAGAAAGAGGAAATATTCAATTCTTCTCATTTTGTATTAAATAAATATTTTAAAACTAATATGAATATTTGTAAATATTTTTGTTTATGGATGGAGAGAGTGCAATGTGTGTTGGGTGTTTATAAGGGGGAGGTGGGATAGTTGAGTTGGCAAGAAGAGTTGGAGTTGACCTCATCGTTGCCATCAAGAGTGATTCCTAATGCAAAAATTTAATTTAATGGGGGTAGTTAAACCAGATGTCATGTGAGTCACATAATAAAACATGGGCTATAGAATATGGAGAACTTCATTGTCTCCATGCATATATATTAATTATATATTGTCTCCATGCATATATATTAATTATATATATAGGGAGACAATAAGTATCATTGTATAATGATATAACACTTCTTGTCAGACTAGATCGCTGATATAGACCCCGATCCAATGATCTAGACCGTTGATCCATATTGGTTTTCAAGCGAGCTGATTTGTCCAACCGATCCATTTTTTTGAACACTAAGTTTTTCATCAGAAATTTGTTTCAAACTCTTTGACACCTAATATATTAAACTATAAAAAACTCATCATCATCATCAAAGCCTTTTTTAAACTATGGAGAATCAATTATGCAAAAATACCTGCCATCGAGCCAAGGAGGAGGTGAACTTCCGGGGAACCAAAGAGGCCTATCTGGTGGGAGGGGTTCACAAATGCTGGAAACGCCTTTAGTTGCCAAAACACGCCAATTTTTACATCTAAGACATAAAGGTGATTCATATGGGAGAGCTGTGTCCCCAAACCCCCTATGTAAGAAAAAATACAAACCAAACTAATTAGAATAGTTAGTTTTTCAAGTAGCATATGTGTAACAAAAGGAACTTTAGCCACGTTTATTATTTCAAAAATCGGATCCAGGCTTTGACTAAAAAAGGTGTCTAATTTAGATTTGCCCTGTCCTACCCAGGTGATTATGCTGTATAACTTAGTTGGACACTGCAGTTTGCACCACTTAGTTGAACACTGCAGATTGCACCACATCCTTGCACATCCAACTAAGTTTAGTTGGACGGTGTAGATGGGATGCAGGCATGCATGCCTACCCATATAAAAACCTAGTTATTAATTAGCATAAGGAAATTACTTTTGCAGGGCCACTGCTTTGTATTCTTGTTGAAAACTATCATTCTGAAGTCAAACTTGCAAATACATTTTATCGACCGCACCAATCATGGATCTTAAAAAAAATACGGCTTCAAGCACTCCAAATCTATCATATCACATGGACCTTAAGAATAACATGCTTCAAGCATTAATAAATAGTTTATCATGTAATAAAGAATGGAACCGACTCTAATAAAAAAGAGCTGCACCACTTTTGGAGCTTCAAATTTTATAATAAAGAATGGAACCGACTCCAATAAAAAAGAATCAAGTGACAACATGAAATACATAGTTCCATTCTTACAGTCCATATTAACATACAAAAAGAAAAAAAAAGTTCCATAGTGAAGGGTGGAAACATAGTTGTAAGCCACCAAGAGGTTTTAATGTCAGAACTGCATTTTTCAGTAGGGTTTTGACGTGCAATTTAAAATTATCCCAACGCCGCAGGCATATGAGACCGCATCAATTAGAATACTAGCATCATGTTCTAGTAATGTATGCACTCTATGAAAGGGCGAGAATTCAACAAATGGGTAATGTTCATGATTGCAACACTACATCTCAAGTTTGACTCCTGCTGCTAAACTACTCCATAAGAGAGAGGGGGAGGGAGGTGGCTTCACATGAATGAGGCCTACCTGGGTCGAATTCAGCTGCCACACTTGATCTTGTGATCATGTCTATTACCAATTTGGCCAAAATTTAGCCCTAAATTTAACTATGATATTCATTGTTCAAATTATGCTGAAACAACTATGCCCCTTGCTCCATTGCCACCTCTTATATTTCAATTTTTCTTATGAAAGACAGTGCTATTCCATTACAAACCAATTAAGCAGTGAAAATTAATATATCAAATTTGAAAAAGAGTTAGAAGAAATGGTTCTATTCTCTTATTTATCCGACTGAAAGATATATAAATCAGGATCCTAATGCATATAGCTACAAATGGTCTAATGGCAGCAATAATTTTTAAGAACATTTGAACACAATAACTTTAAAAAAAAAAAGAAAAAAAAAAAAAAAATTAAAGAAGAGTTAGGTGCACCAACCTTGTGTGTGGAATTGGAATTTTGGTGGCCAATAAGACAGAAGCCATGAGCAGAGGAGCTTCGCCAAATTTGGCGGAGTTACTTTTTATTGGACAATGGCTTATCTAAACGATGCGTAGTCCGCTCTTTTATAGCCAATAGAATTTCGACAATTGTCACATAACCATTGGGCTCCAAGCCTCATTTCCCTCTATTTTTATAAAAAACCAAACCAAAAGATTACGTGCACATTAAGGAGCACATTATTTAGCCTCTTCAACCTATCATTCAGCTTAAAAAAAATTAAAAAGAGAGAACACCCCATGGACCCAACTATCTAAGTACGCCCACTCCCATACTTTTTAAATCACATCATTGACCGCCATACTGTTTACTTTTTACAATCACCCCTATATTAAACTTTTTAACTGATGTTTTTAGCCTTCTCTCAAAAAAAAAATAAAATAAAACAAAGTCAATCATGCACAAATTGTGTGCTCGACCAGCTTCAATAGTGACCGGTACAATACATTATGTGCCGGACTAGCTTCAAATAGGAACCTGAAACCGGTATGGCACATGGTGTGTCGAACCCACTTTATTTAAGAAAATAAAATATGGATAGATACTCTTATCCTAAAAAACATATTTTTTAATTAGGACTGGGTGCAAAATAAATATTATTGGGGTTCATAATGTGGTTTTAAAAATATTGGGGTAGACAAACCTAGATAGTTGGGTCTACAGATATTTATAATTTTCTTAATTAAAGAATAAATTATATATGCATTTTTTATGCGCATGGAAAACCAAGGTCATAAACCCGAATGGTGACCGTTCTGAATTTTGGATAGTGGGATCTACGCACTAGAAACTCAAACTTAGTGTTTCTTTCTAGACAGTTTACCAATGCTTTTTAATTTAATTTCAAAATACTCATGAAAAAGACATGGTTTTGAGTTGGAATAATTACAATTTACAAATGAGGACAATGTTAAATATTTCACCTCTTATGGGTGTTTGATAAAAATTCCTTTTTTATAAAAAAATGATGTACAGTATTGTCCTGTGGTAGCACACTATACAACTATACAACTTGAGAATAAAGGGTCAATTCCCAAGTTTACCCCTTTCTATTTTGTAACCGATGGAATGAGAGGGAACTAATGCCTAAAATATCATTAACAATTAAGGATCCCTGCATATATTGTGCGAGAGAGCACCAAAATGCCTCTTTCTTATCTTCTTCCATTCCTCTTTTCTTCTCTTTCTCGATTGTTTATCTGTATTTGTTTCCCCCCTCAATCTTCTTCTTCTTCCTCTTCTTTTCTTTTTATTTTTTTCTCCATCATTATACACATCTCATCCTACATGTTTGACTATTAATGAATTTATGCTAACAGTAAAAAAATAAAATAATAAAAGTAAAAAAAGACATAAAATCCCCTCTCTAAAATTATAACTTCAAATAACCCCTAGTCTTCTGGAACCTTTAGTTAAATAAAATATGATGTTTAACTCACTCCTTATCTTTTTTATTATCCAAATTATAAAAATTATTATTTTTTTTTTTTCTTTCTTTTTCTTTTTTTTTCTTTTTAATCATCATGTTACCCAAATCCTGAAGAAGCCCCCATTCCCCTTCTCTTTTTCTTTTTTTTTTCACCCCTGGACCTCTTCCTCCCTCTTTCTCTATTAACCTTTCCCAAATACATATTTCTATGTAGCAACCTTCCCCAAATACATATCTCTCTCTTTCGCATTTCGTATCTGACAAGTAAGTTAAAAGAGGCATTACATATTAGATTTTTATTAACTTATTAGGAAAAAAAAAGAGAGGTCAATTCTGTTGTTTGGACGTTAAAAAAGATAATAAGGAGTTACACGTCCTTTTTCTTAACTTAGGGTTCCATGGGCTTTTTGTTGTACCCAGGGGGTTATTTGAGATAATAATTTTACATATGAGCAATATATGTCTTTTTTTCCAAAAAATATATATTGTGAGAGTGAGAGAGAGATGCTTCATTGATGGATCTAGTGTCAAAAAAGTGACAACAAATAAAGATTGCTCTCTATATATGCGTATATAGGAGGTCACAACTATTCTCACTCATTAGATGTCAAATTGGATAGCTTGGGATGAGTCATAAAATCAGAGAATTTTTTTTGAACTTTGTGACTAATTAATGACACTCTTATAACCACCCATTTTAAAATCAAAGGGTTAAGAATGATTGTGACCCCTTGTACAAATGATAAACAGTTTCTTTATAAATATTTTATGAGTAATGATCATATAGGACCCTCTCCCATTCATGTGTGTAGGATCCTAAAAGATCAGCATTAAAATTGTCACAGATCTCTATAAAAGTTATCATATGGGTGTGATACCTGACTTTTCTAGAGATCCATGCCAATTTTAATAGTGATCATTTTAGGTCATATACACGTGAATTGGGGAGGGTTCTATAAGATCATTTCTCATATTTTATTGGTGCATCTAATGTAAGATGACCATTATCGAATGTGATCCCTCGATATATTGATTGAGAGAGAGAAACTTGAAAAGAGAAGTTAAAATGTCATCAATCAAGAAAGTTGCCCCTTCAACCTATGGGGAAAGCTGAGTGGATGAGAAGTGCTTGTTTGGCTCATCATTCTATAAATCTACACTTGGAAAAGCGTTCTGATTGCTCAGATGTCACCAATTAAAGAAATTATCCCTGATGCGAGAAAGAGATTATCCTTGCTGAGAGAGAGAGATTGCATTTGAATGTCTAGATTGCAAGGCACAGCAAAAAAAAGGCATAACAGCATGAAATTAGGGAGGTCATTAATAGGAGAGAGAACATAGATTGAATAACCTATGGATTGGTAATCAACATCAAACTAGCTCGAGTCCTAGGGGGTGCTTCTTCGTTTTGTACTTTTGTAAGGGCTTTGCTCCATTATTTAATGAATACCTCTTACTGTTTAAAAAAAAAAAAAAAAAAGAGAGAGAAAGAAAGCTCACGAGTCATTACTTGCAAAGTTGAAGCAATGATATCAAAGAGTCCTAAAAGTAGGTGCAATGACTACTGTATCTGAGTCCCTATAACTCGGGCTCACCTCCTCGGTGAGTCCAAGTATTTTTTGAGGTGTTTGTCTTACTTGGACATAATAAAAATAAATAAAAAATAAATTTTTTTTTAAAATAAAGAATTTATTTGTGATATTATTATTTTATGTTTTTCATAATTTTGAAAAATATTGGAAAGTGTTTTGGCCATAAATTATTGTTTTTACATTTTTGCATGTATTTTAGATTATTTAAAAAATTACCCCACTGAAAAGTTGTTTTTTAAAATTTATTTTTTAACTTCATTTTGATGTGCTTTGTTTAATCTTATTTTAAATATATATTTCTTTTTTAAGAGATATTTTTGTATTTTATATAACTTGTTAATGTCTTTTTCTTTTTTTGTTGCTACAGTTCTCAATCCTACTCAGGCCGAGTTATACTTAGGTGGAGTTACAAGGACTTGGGCCAAGTAGTCGGATCGGGCATGGGCCGAGTACTCGCCCCGAGTAGTGGTTTTGAAGATTGGCTGCAATTCATCTTTAATTTTGCTTAAATAAAATATGTCAACTAGCCTAAAAAGTGCATATATGTTAGCTGTTACTTGATTTATATTTGAACCAAAACAAGAAGGGGCCCAAACGCACCAAAAGTGGGTGAGATGAAAAGGCCAATACCTTGTCTACGTTGTTCAATATCGACTACTCACCTTAATTTCAGGATTTGAGTTTGATATACTCAAAAGCAGGTCAAATGGATTTTTCACACACACGGGCAGAGAGAGAGTATTTTTGACAATTTTTATACTTCTTAGATTTGAGATTGAGAGTCTTTTACAAATTTTTAAAGAAAGGAGAGCGAGAGTATATTTATTGCAAATTTTAAGAGAGAGTATACACGAAATTTTTTGAAAGATAGAGGAGAGAGAGAGTATTTAATAATTTTTGAAAGATAGACAGGAGAGGGAAAGTAAATTATGGAATTTTTGAGAGAGATTGAGAGTAATTATAAAAAAATTTGGAAGATAGAGTGAGGAAAGACTGTAAGACATTTTTGAGAGGGGTGCAGTTGGCATACGGATACATCCGTAGTGGTAGAGGTAAGGTGACCTTCAAATTTTATCATGGTATATAATTTTGATGTAAAATGTTCTTTGAATTGTCTCAATATCTATTTTTATATATAATTATAAAATTTTAAATTTTAAAAATGGTTAAAATCAAGTAGATCTATAAATATATGAAAATCTTGAAACTGGACGGTGTAGATAATATATTGTAAAATGTACTATCTGAAACTTAAAAATCTTTTTATTTTTCATGGTCATACATCTCGATGTCGAGATGATCAATCAAAGGGTTTTTCGATAGTAAAACTACTTTTTCCGATGGATTTTTGACGTGCATCCGTAGTTCTACATTATAAGGTTGCATCCTTATATAAACTTTTTCGTTTTGAGAGAGTATATTGTTGACAATTTTTGAAAGAAAGAGAGGAGAGGAAGAGTATATTTATGGTTGTTTGAGAAAGAGAGGTTTAGACAAATTTTAAATGGATGTAGTTTATGTAAGGCCTATGTTTTATAAAATCAGTAAATCCGTGCCTCAAAATCTTGTCTAAAAAAATACTTGAGGTATGAAAAATTCTTAAGATGGTTTTAAAATCTAAAAAATACTTGATGCATTAAAAAATTCTTAAAATAATTTTAAAAATCTATTTCACCACTAATTATGATATTTATAGCTCAAAAAAGGTATAGATCTTGTGGACCCATAAACACTTGAAAATGGTATGTCTAGATAATGAATTACAAGATACTCTATTTTTAGAGCTTCAAATCTGTTTTTTATCAAAACCATAACGATCAAGGTCGATTTAAAAAACTAGTATAGATCTTGTGGATTCATAAACACTTGAAAATTATTTGTCTAGATAATGTGTTACAAGATACACTATTTTTAAGTTTTGAAATCCTTTTTTTTTGTTTTATCACAATCATAACGATCAAGGTCGAGATGATTGACTTGAAAATTTTTCGATATAAAAAATATAATTTTCATGAATTTTGAGGCGATGCTTTACTTTTTTTGATAAAATCTTAGCCTTTTCCCTTTTGAATTTATGAATGTGAAATAGAATGTGAAATAGAGATCTATATTAGATAATGGGGGTGTGGTTTGCATGCGGTTGCAAACTGAAACAATCCAATTAAAGTGCACTTCTAAATTTTATCATAAATATAATTATGATATAAAAAATTATTAAGATGACTTAAGAATCTATTTTTATCTCTTATTATAAATTTTTAAATTCTAAAAATGTCTCAAAACAAGTAGATCTAAAAATACATGAAAATGGATGGTTTAGATAGTGTGTTTGCAGGCTATACTATTTTACGGATTTGAAATTATTATTATTATTATTATTTTTTCATTGATTTTAGATGTTGATCAATTGGAGGGTTTTCCAACAAATTTATGATGGATTTTTTATGTGCATTTTGATTCTACGTTTTAAGTTACTACTTTATATAAATGTTTTCCTTAGATTAGATATAATTACCCTAGATATTTGTACATAACCAGATTTACATAATCAGATTTAGCGAGGCTTGAGTTTCTTAGGACGGACACAAGTGATTCGGTAATTATCTCTCCGGCTGCTTCTCCTCTGCAACTCTTTCTCTCTCCATCATTCTCTCTCTATACGATATCGAGGATATGATGTATTTCTCTCTCTATATATGTGAAAGCGGAATCGTCGCTCTTACTTCTCTTGAATCCTACTCCATCTCAAACTCCTCAAACCCTTATTTTGCATCCTTAAAGCTCTACACTCATCGCACGAACCTTATCCATAATCACAATTGCGCACCCATTTAGCCTACAAATCGTCCGTTTTCACCACAAAAATCAACGTCAAATCCTTTGCAGTCCCGTCGACGGTAGCTGATTGATGTAAAAATGGCCGGGTTTTATAGCCATTACACTTATCATCAGTTCCAGACCTCAAATCCGAAGTAATCTCTATGAGAGCAGGAGATCGAGATAAAAGTCGTGGATTTCGGTGCACGAGAGGCTATTTTCACGCCATAAAGTTCTCACATTTACATTATCATCCTAATGCTTGTAATGATTGCCTATATTGGATCATATAATATGATTTTTGGGGCTTATTCCTGTGCATTCTCCATAAATTCTTCCAATCATCGATAAAATAGCCGATTTCTTTACACGATACGCTATTCTCAAAGCTTCAGGGGAAGGGAATCCCCTAAGCTTTCTCTGCAACTTCCATGGCGGATTTTCTCGGATCAAACGTACGTGTATCAGATATCAGAAAGTGGATTTCTACTCAATTCTCCTCATATAAGGCATGGTTTGCGGCTCTCTGGTTTCTAGTGTTTTTATCATTGTTCATATGGCAAAAAAGCTCTGTAGAGGGCATTCTAGCTTCAAGGAGAGTTCCTTCAAGGCCGCTCCCAAAATTAAGACCGGTGGCCTATAATCTGAGCGATTTTGGAGGTGTAGGTGATGGCGTCACTGTAAATACCAAGGCTTTTGAGAAAGCCATTGAAGCTATCTCGAAGCTCCGGAGCAGTGGTGGTGGTCAACTTAATGTGGAGAGTGGGAGGTGGCTCACTGCTCCATTTAACCTAACCAGTCATATGACCCTATTTCTTGCTGAAGATGCTGTGATTCTAGGGATTGAGGTATCTTTTTTCTTTTTTTTTGTCAATTTTCTCTCTATTTTAAAACCTTAGGTTGCCGGTTGTTTCTGGATTGTTGTGGAATTCTTACTAATAGGATTTCCGCTCCTAGTATTTTATCAATTTTATTCCTCGTTTTCTGAACAGTCATCTGAATTTTCCTTAATTGCACTGCCTAATAGCCTTCCTTTTCCGTCCTCTAGCTAAGTTTGGATTGAATGCTTTTCTTTGTGGAAATTTGTAGTGATTATTGTCATAGTTTTCTTTTGCTTTGATATTTTCTTTTGTTATTTGACAATCACACACGCAAAGAGAAAAAAAGTTTGTTTTTGAATTCTCAGTTTATTATTTCTCTACTATGCAAATCTTCTTTACTTTTGCAACTCTTTATTCTGTGGCGCCATTTTGCAACTGTTATTCTGGGTCACCATTACTAGAAAACTGTTATTCTAGGTCACCATTACTAGAATCGACCAATCTAGGCTGACTGATTTGAGTGAAGCTATTGTCTAGCTTAACTTGCTCCTTTTTTTTTTTTGGATCATGATTGTTGGTATAGCTTTCTCCAATTTAAGCTTTATATAAAAAATTGGAAACCAATAAAAATTTTAAAGATTTTTTGGCAACAGAAAGTTGGAATGTTGACATTCATGAAAAACTGGAAAAAAGAAGAAGAATAAAGAATAGAGGGAGCATCAGGATGAGACTGTTGTCTTTCTGTATGTTGGGGATTTAAGTGCATACGCAGATGTGTTCAGCACTTCAGTCAGTGTTCTAAAACTCAAGGTGTCAAGTCCGAACAGGAACCGGCCAAAACTTCGTATATTTTAATATTATGGCTTATACAGACTTGGCCAAGTCTCTTACAGATTCGGCCAAGTCTCTATGGAGACTCAAACTCGGAACCCTGCCGAATCCCCAGTCCAAGCGTTGTTTTTGAACATTGACTTCAGCTGAAGTGAACATGCGTGTAGTTGTGAAATAAATTACAGAAACTGGTATGATCTTATTTCTTTTTTTGTCAGAATCCACCTCGTGTATTTGACCATTGTTCCCAATTGTTTTTCCTCCATTTTACCATGTATCTCTTTTGGTTTCTCGAGATTCCTTGTGTATCTATCTATTTCTAGACACTATTATGGGAACATACTCCATTTTCACTGTTTAATGGGTCACTCCTATCGGGTTAAAATTTAGCTAGTCAACAATGTTCTAGAAATTAGTGCTAGATAATCAAAAGATAGCATGACTATCCAGCCTTTTCCCCAAAGGCTTCTCTTATTCTCAGCAACTTCTTTTGCATTTTCCACTCCATTAAATATCCAAGGAGACTTCCGCCTCCCCCACACTTCCCCTACAAGTAACTAAAACTCAATGTGAATACAACACGTACAACTGAAGAAGTTGAGGGTACATCTCAAAAGATATAAACATGATATGGGATTCTGATGTTATCTTCACTTTAACCACCCTTGTCAACTTGCCAACTGGTCCCTTGTCTTGTTGGCCTCTCTAAGGATCAACACGTACAACTGAAGAAGTTGACGGTATATCTCAAAAGATATAAACATGATATGGGATTCTGATGTTATCTTCACTTTTACCACCCTTGTCAACTTGCCAACTGGTCCCTTGTCTTGTTGGCCTCTCTAAGGATGTTTGTCCCTTTTCTTGTTGGCCTCTCTAAGGATGTTTCTGATGATGCTTCATGATTGGTCATGTACTGGATCCTAAACTTCATGACTTGCAACTAACCTCCAAGAAAGGGGATGCCCAACACCATAATCTAAGCTCTCTCAGATAGATATGGGACACTGTTAACATACAAAAACAATGCAAAAAGACAATGAACAGGGTTTTCCATTCTTTAGAAATGTGTACCTTAGAAATGTGTACCCATGGACATCGCCATCTCACATTGCATTGTTGTGAAAATGGAGCTTTCCATCCTTCTGAAATCCCAAGAATGTACACCCATGGACAACTCCATCTCACATTCCATATGAGAGTTAGGATTAGGGGAGTTTGTTCTATTAATTTTGCCCTAGGTATTGTTATCTCTGACAATTCAGATTTCAGACCCATACAAATTGAGTTGCAACTGAGACATGACATGGTACTGGAGTCTTCTTTATTCATTCTGGTTCTCTCATGACCATGGCCTGTTGAAACTTCATCTTTAAGTATCACTTTCTTACACGAGGCTCATCATTATCATACATAGACTTTAGATGATATGAAAAAGGATAGCAATTATTCTTTTGTCTTATTGATCTTTCAAGATGTTAAGACGTGAGGAAACGGGCTTCGGTCAAGATGGTAAAGGCTAGGTTTTCATAGCCCAACGTCTCAAGTTCCATTCCTATGTAACCTTGTCAAAAAAAAAAGAAAAAGAGAAAACAAAAGATGTGAGTTTAAGTATTTTAGCATAATGTAGTTTATTTTGCAACTTAGAGCAAGTAATGCAATTCCATTGAAACTTAGATCCCTGTCTTGCTTAAGCATTTTGCTTCAAAGTACAAGTAACGTGTCTTCCAGTACTAGGAGTTTGCTTCATCAACACCACCATTCCATCTTCCTATCAGTTTCAGAGTGTAGAATTAGTTGATTCAGATGGGAACTATTTATTCCAGTGGATCAAGAAGAAATGGAGGTCTACTGTCTGTTTGTGCGTTATCAGCTTTGAGATTTTATGTGGAGCAACAATCTGAAATTGGTTTGAAGTATTGACAAAGAAAATTCAAATTTGATTGCAAGTCCAATTTAATTTGCTTGGGATGATTCGAGGGAAGTCTCTAGGCCTTAAAAGTAGAAATCTTAAAATTAACATATATTAAAAGAATGATTTTGTTTATAATGGTTAGTTATATTTCATTGAGCCCTATATTTTTTATTTGCAAGTTTAAGCCCTATAAAAAAGTGAGCCTTTATACAGACAGTAATTAACAAAGTGAGTAACTACTACGTTTGTTTTCATAGTCCCTTCTCTTGCTAAAGCATCCATTTCTTTGTTCATTTCCTCTATCAGTGGTGGAAGATTGCCTTCAATGTATTGACCAAAGCAAAATTTCTTCAAACACTTGGTATAATTTTCTCATGAGTAAAATAGTAATTTGTACCTGAATAAATATAGAAATTTTCACAAGCAATCAACCTCTTGAGCTTTCACATTTTTCTAACAATTTTATAAAATTGGTTGTTTGTCATTTACCATTGATCACTAAATATGCATACTATTGTACAATAAAGAATCATTGCTATTTGTATTCACATCTATGTTCCAACATTCAAATGAAAAATGGAATGAATTTTAAAACTTTTAATCTAATAAAGAACTGTTATTAATAAGCATGTTAAGTATCCATATAGATTGGTGATGATTATAGTGTTTAAGACAAACTTATGCTCAGCTTTCAAATCTTATCTTGAGGGCAGGTTGCCATGACCCTAGACCACCTCCAAAGGTCCTGAATGGGGCTTAAACTCTAAAATGTGCCTCTTAAATTTCAAAATTTATATTTGAAAACTGAAAGCATAAAGTACTTTCCTGAAAAAAAAAATAAATTTAAGATGGCTTTTTTGCACAAAAGGCGGGGTTTTTCTTCCTGATGACACCCAAATCAGATTTGGTGGGCTAACCTTACCTTTGGGGTGCCTTTTGTTCCCTTTTGGTTCCTTGCTGAAAAACAAAGGAGAGAAAAACATGGAATTAATGGGTCATATGAGGAGGAGCTATTTGGTCCCCTAGGCCGAAGGTTGTTTCTCGTTGACCGAAGTGTCCAACAAGGCCTGAAGAATGTGCTAAAGAGTTCTAGTCTTTCTTCATTTGCATCAAAGGGCAGCCGAAGCAACACAAAACTGATAAGGTTGATATCTAAAAAGATTTTCTCTGCCCATAAATACAATGTACTTATAAAATTCATTTGAAGTGACATCATCATTAAACCAGTCCCATTGGTTACTCACAGATTGCCTCACCTGTTTCTACTACCAAGATTTGACCAAAGTACATCCGTCATCACATTGGGAAGAGAACATATTGTATTTATCTTTTTCCTTGATCTCTTAATTGTTGCGTAAGTAGTCGACGCTCTCTCTCTATACAACATAGCCTCAAAATTTTTTTTTTTGGGTGGAGATAGGCTGGCTTGCAGGGGTTAGTGCGGGAGCCCCACCTGCTATATTAATCTCAAAGAGTGTATACAATAGGCTGAAGGCCTTCAACTCTATGGTTTATGGTACAGTTGTGAGTGTGACTACAATAGTTCCTGTCATTATGCTTGCTGTAATTTAAGAAATAGTATGACATGCTACATTGATTTACATTTCATTTGTTCGCTGTTAATTCTGCCCTCCATACTTTGTTACCATTTCTGCCATCCCTGCCTTTCCAAGTATACTTCAAAGGATATCCCTTCCCTGTCTTTTTGTCTTCTTCTTCGTCTTTGACGTTTTTTATTTGGGTACCATGTTGAACCATACTGTGTTGTGTATGTGCTTCCTGTATCATTCTGGTAGTATGCATTGGAAGCATGTCTGCTTTTCTGTTGTGGTGCCACATCGAACTGTGCTAACTTATGTTCTTCTTTGACTACAGCTTGGTATTTTATGGTATTTTCTTATTGCTTGGGGCTATCATAAATCATCTGAATCTTCTTCCTTGATGATTCTATCTGGGTTTCCTCAAATTAGGATAACTTGTGTCTATGATATGCATCATTGTTGCAGAATCCAGATACATTGACCTTGGGAAAACATTCATTCAGATGACCTTCGTTATTTGCGAACTAGTAGTTTGCATATTGATCATTGTTCCTTGGATTTTTATGAAACTATAGTTGTCCTTCAGATTTTTATGAAACTATGCATTTTTGCATTTAATTGATGTTCATTTAATTTATTAATGGACTGTGAATCGTATGTTAACAGGACGAGAGGTATTGGCCGTTGATGCCGCCCTTGCCCTCTTATGGATATGGGAGAGAGCATCCTGGCCCTCGATATGGCAGTCTGATTCATGGTCAAAATCTCAAGGATGTTGTGATAACTGGTGAGTTAAGTCTACTGCCCTTTTTTCATTTACAGGTTAGGCTTAAGTCTGAATATGACAGAATTTATGGAGCTAGATTTGGTTTGGGTAGTCTCCATGGTGTTTACAAAACCTCCAATTAATATTCCTCAACTTTCCAGTAATTAAAAGAGGATTCACTCGAATTGTAAATAAGACATCTTTCTGGTTATTGTGAGTTTGTGACTGCCTGAGGACTAACTTCGTCTCTTGGATTTTTTTCTTCTGCTGCAAATTTTACCATGTGCAATAGTGGAAAGAAAATCATTTGGAGAAAATGCTGAATATGATTATTTTATTCTTAATTTACAGGACATAATGGCACCATAGATGGGCAGGGCCCAGCATGGTGGAGGAAGTATCGTAAGAAGCTCCTCAACCACACAAGAGGACCACTTATACAACTTATGTGGTCAAGCGACGTTAAGATATCAAACGTAACCCTACAGAATTCGCCGTTTTGGACATTCCACCCCTATGATTGCAAGAATGTGGTTGTATCTGGCATTACCATCTTAGCACCACTCTTTGAAGCGCCCAATACGGATGGAATTGATCCTGGTATACATACTTCTTTCTTGGGTGTGTTTGTATGTGTGTCTGTGCATGCGTGTTTGTGTGTGTCATTAGGTTAAGAGTTACATGTGCATGATCATGATATATACAGTAGGAGAATATAATCTATGTGATGTGGATAAAGTAGTTGCGTTTTGGCAATGAAAAAAGGGATGTTTTTTGGACCTGATTTTTATGTGGGCCATGACACACCAAGTTTGGTGCCCGGCCCACTCTTTGCCCCGTCCATTTAATTTGGATGATGCAGATCTCTCTAGAACTTCGAGACTGGGAGGAAGGAGAATGATATGCACCTTCCTATACAATTGGATGGTGTAGATGTCAGGACCTGTGCAACAACAGATGTGGGCCCTGATGTACAAACCACTTTTCTTAAAAGCTGTTTTAATTTGCTGCGGCCAAGTATCAAATGTGTCTTGGTTGAGTTTACAGAAATTTGTGATGAATTCACAAAAAATGTCAGGGAAATGGTTACTGTGTCTGGTTGTCTAGGGGTATCTTAGGCATTAAAAAAATGGCAGTGTTCTAGTTTCCATGGTGTACTACTTGAAGTTTCTTTATGCAGAAGGTTGGGTTGTATTTTATAAGTACCAAAAGCAAATGTCACATTTATCAAAACATAAATAATTTGCAAAAGGAAAAGTAATACATGTCAAAAGATGGCCCTCAAACTTTAAGCTATTTCCCCTGATTTCTCAATAATCAAAGGGATCAGCAATCCTTACGCCCAAGTTTGTCCGATCACTGTTATAAGTTATACATATATCTTTCTGCCAGGCTGATGAGCCAAGAGTTATACCAACAAATACCAAATTGCTTTTGTGTAAAACACAATGGTATTATTCGACCTTTCGTTTCTTTAGTGTCTTCTTATGATGTTAAAACTATTGCTTGCGAAAACTTTTCTTCTTATCATCATCATCATTGTAATCACTGCTGCTGCTGCTGCTGCTATTGCTGTTGTTTTTGTTGTTGTTCGTATTATTAATATTGTTTTTATTATCTATTTTACTAAGTTATTTAATGGCCTTGTGGGTATAAATGTTTAACATACAAAAAAAATTGGGCATGTCTTTCAGACTCATGTGAGAACATGTTGATCGAAAACTCTTACATTAGTGTTGGGGATGATGGTATAGCCATCAAGAGCGGCTGGGACCAGTATGGAATAGCCTATGGCCGACCGTCCGTTAACATTACCATCCGAAACGTTGTCCTAAGATCAATGGTGAGGTGAGTTATTGATCTGCTTATTGTGTAGCTATTGCAGCATTTTCTTTTTAACTTTTGCTCTTTGGCATACTCCATGCATGTGCACACACTTTGTTAAATTAAGCATGTTCCACAGCTTCTTTAGCAACAGGAACTCTACATTCCATGCTTGCATTTGTGCAAGAATATAGAATAATGGTATTATATTAATTGTATTTAAATGGCCTTTTCCTTGCATAGTGATGAAACTGGTTGCTATCTCTATCAAGAGCCAATGAACATCATATGTTTTTGTTTATGCTGTATCCATCTTAATGTGCACATTGGCTCCATGCCAGTGCTTGATAGGAGTTTAGGTCTCAAATTGTCCACTTTTATTTTTGGTTATGTTTGTGTGGGTCAAGGGGGGTGGAGGGGTAGGGGCTGGGTTTTGGGGGCAAAAGATGTACAAAAAGAGGAAATAAGGGTACAATCTCACGTGACAGTTTGAATTACTGATGTAGAAGTTGTGGCCACTCCTTACAGAAGGCAGTCAGCAAGTTGGTTTTACTCCTGCCAAATGTAAGAAAATGGAACATTGAGAGCTGCTCGGATTGAGACACCACGGGGCAGGGGCGTTTACAGGAGGCAGCTGTCACATTGGCAGGGTCTCCCTCAGCCAATAGCATACCCTGGCTTTGTAGACAAAATCTGGTTAGAAGCACGAGTGCTTAGAATTGGGTTGTATCACAGATATCAGCAGAGGCCAGAGAGAGAGAGAGAGAGGCCAGAGAGAGAGAGAGAGAGAGAGAGAGAGAGAGAGAGAGAGAGCCAAAATTGAACTTTATACATTCTTATAGGGTGGTGATCTGTTGAATGGATGACACGACATTAGGTACTTCAGCATCGTGTGATCTCCAACCAAGTGCAAGTCTAGGTCTTAGGCCGAGCAGCCCCATAACTCTAGCGGGGGCCCAGTTGATGCTTGCTGATTTGATCTTCACCTTCTCTATAAAGGTAGTGGGCCACATTATCTTTGCTCTCAAAGATTCTACTTTTGCTTCCCGTCCATACATTTCAGAAGATGGTGATAATAGTGAGATGCCATAGCAAGTTGCCAAGAGTTGGAAGGGAGATGGAGAACAATAACATCAAAAGGGCCTCAACTAAGTTAGGGCACGCCCTAAATCATTTGCAAAGAGGTGGAAGGGGGAGGGAATGTCATAGCAAGTTTTTGCCATGAGGACTTTCATTTTATCTTTGGTATAAGGAAAGTAGGATTTCCACAAGGCTATGCAATATAGAAGTGGGGATCTGGCCTAAACTGACAATATGGTTGCTCCGAGTGTGGACCAAGGGAATTGTGGGTCAGATGTCTAGTAGGGCTTACACTCAACTTTGATGGCTATACGCTCAAGGGATTCACCAGGCAACCAATGGATGTGTCTCTTTCCATGTACTCCGAGATTGCCACAATAGAAGGCATTCCTAGATAGATGGCCACATTTAGGACCTCATGAGCTCAACCCATACCTCTGGCATTACTGATGATACCTCAAATAGGTGTATTAAAACAACCTGACATCCTCCTATGAAGTAAGGGCAAGAGGTCCTCTATAGATTCCTCATCTTATGAAGACATGAAGTAAACATTGTGGATCGGCTAATCAATGCTGATAATGCAGTTCGAGGCCTTTGGAGTTTAGCGTATGCAACAGGTTCCAATATTGGCTTATCGTTGCTGAAATTTAAATGACTAAAATGGCTTCTTTTCTTTTCAAAGAGACTAAAAAATAGGGGATTTGGGTTTTTCTTTGAGAGGAGAAATTGGGCTTTTGGTCTTGAAGGAATCTGTGATTTAAGGCATTGTTTCTTTAGAAATTTGGTTTGCAGATGCTTGCCTGCATAAAACAGAGATCCATCTGAAATATGTTAGAAATCTTAATTAGAGTTTGCTAAAATACATTAGAAATGTGTCTTTGTCCTGTATTTTCTCAGTATGTTGCTTTGGCTTCCTTTATTCCTAATATTTTTGAAATTTAGTTTTTGTTGATATAGGCTTTAAACTTTTTCCATATGGACATTTATCCTGGTACTGCAATTTTTGTTCATGATTCTGCTATTCAAGATTAACTGCATAAGAAAAATTGCACCAATTCAGTATATGATTAAGCACCTGGAAGCCATATAACTATTTTTTGGCTGTCTTTCCTTTATCTCAAACCTCTCTCTCTCTCTCTCTCTCTACGTAAACAAATACTCATCAACAAACTAAAACTAAACTAATTGTACGAAACCTAAAACGTACTACAACTTAACTTACGACGCGACGGGTAGGGTACTACTACGTACGAGTAG
>NW_006497396.1:1503704-1574043 GCF_000471905.2 Amborella trichopoda
TACGACCAACTTACTACGTAGTATAGTAGTTAAGTACACCTACGGTAGACCGACTATAACTATTTTAGTTCGTGTCTTCCTTTACTTCTCTCAACCTACTCTCTCTCTCTCTCTCTCTCGTACAAAAGAAATCTCACACAAAATAAACCAATGTTGACAAAAACCTGTCACAAATTTCAGCGCAGGGGTATCTATCGGCAGTGAGATGTCGGGGGGTGTTTCGGACGTTTTAGTGGAGAATGCCCTCATATGGAACTCGAGGCGTGCTGTGCGCATCAAGACTGCCCCTGGCCGTGGGGGCTACGTGCGTAACATCTTGTACCACAACCTCACCTTTGACAACCTTCGTGTTGGCATTGTCATAAAGACCGACTACAATGAGCATCCGGACTCTGGCTATGACCCGATGGCAAGACCCGCCCTTGAGAACATCACGTTTGCTGGGATCCATGGACAATTGGTTAGGGTCCCTGTTAGAATCGAGGGTAGTGATGAGATCCCAGTAAAAAATGTGGAGTTTCGTGATTTATCAGTGGGGTTGTCATATAAGAAGAAGCATGTGTTTCAGTGCTCGCATGTGAGTGGGAGGGTGATAGGGTCAGTCTTCCCAGCCCCATGCATGAACCTTGACTTGTATGATGAGGCGGGGAGGCTCGTGAGGCAGTCGGTCTCATCAAATGCTTCTGATATCGACTATGACTTCTAGCCTTCTTTGGGGGAGTCGAGGCACTCGTTCTCTCTCCCACACTTTCTTTCTTCTTTTTTAACAGTTGTTTGCCTCTCCCTTCTCTCTCTATAGTTCTTTTTTATTATTGTTTCTTGTAGAAATGCATTTTTTTATTCATAGGAATTTTGGTTCCTCAGTCTCTGCGTGTGAGTGGTCAAGAGATACAGAATTTAAGGAAGGGGAAATTTGAGAGGGAGAAATTTGGGGAGATAGAGAGAGAAATTTGGGACGATGGTTTTTTAGAAAAAGGAATGTTTTTTTAGGTTTGTTTGGCCTAAAAAATAAGGTTTAAATTAACTTAGGGGGTTACAAGAAATAAAATCTATAATTTTTATGCCTCCAAGATATCTTTTAAAACTTTTGGTCTATTGTGAAATGGAACTTAAAAATAGGGATAGGGAGTTATTTTTCCTTTTAAAGAAATCTTTTGTCCTCTCTCTCATCAAATTCGTTCAGTTGCTATTATTAGGGTTCATCTTCATATTTTTTTGGCTTATAAATGTTAATGATTTTTTTTTATTTTTTATTTTTCCTTTTCTGTATTCTACTCTTGCAGTGTAAATATTGAGGGTTGGGGGAAGGTGAGGATTGAGCCTTTCTTCTTTTTGAACTTCCCCTTTTCGGTTGTGAATATTTGTTTCACTTTTCAGTTCATAAATGAGAATTTAGGTGACTTGGTGTAGATCGGTCTTGCCCACTTCTTATCTGCTTTAATAAACCAACGGAGAAGTATTCAACATCTCAACACAACGTTAGTATTTCTGTTTCAAACCTTAAAGTTACTGTAGCATGCGGTAAACACTGCTTCAAGACCTAGATTGGCCTATTGAACCGATCCGGTTCAGTGAATGAATTAGAACTGAGCTGGTTTTCTGTGGAAGTATATGCATAAAAGAAAAAATGGTGGGAACCAGGCGAGCTTGGGGGCTTTACACGTGAACTGATCACCTATTGGTTTCAAGTCGGATGGCTGGTTTTTAAAACATTGGGTATACTAGTTTAGAAGATTACCTTGAAAATATATTGTAAGGGTCTAAAATATGTATTATAAGATAAATCACTTTTAAAATATTTATTCTCTTTAGATCCATGATTGTTGAAGTTGGGTCATTTTGAAGGGTTCCTAACGATAATTTTTTTTTTTTTTAAAAAAGGAAAAAACCTAGAGGATCATAGGCTACATATAAAGAAAATTTACTTCGCATTTGAAAGCCTTTAGAGAGAAAATTTACTTGGCATTTGAGAGCCTTTAGAGAGAGAGACATTTTTAGGGTGGTTAGGTATGTGGAGTTCTTCGTTTTGTAGGAGCACAATATATTCTACTCATCTTTCCTTTTATTTTAAATGTTCAAGAAACAAGGAGCCGTGGTAGTATACTTGCAGTTCTGAAGCGGATTATGGCATCGCAATGGTTCGTCTCCATGGTCAGCACTGGAAAAAAGATAAGACATATGAAAGGATTCAGGCTTGGGCTTGAGTGGTTGCTTCTTTTGTGTGTGCCACTTTTCCATGAAAGTGTTAGGGTTCGGCCGGACCTAGACCTGGACCCGAAAATATAGTGTGTGATTTGGTCATCTTGCGATGGTATGAAAATATATTTTCATCCTTAGTTATAAAATTTAAAGCTCTAAAAATCGATGCAAATCAAATATCAATAATTGGAAAGTTTTCAAATGGACAGTCGAGATAAAGCATCACTAGATAAACTATTTTTATGACTTTACTTTTTTTTGGTCATATACGCATATCTCGAAGTTGAGATGACCAATTTAAGGGGTTTCTAGCTTTAGAACAACCTTTCAAGTGCGTTTTTGAAGTGTCCCTTACTTCAATAGTATAAGGTAGACACCTTATATAAACTTTTTTGTAATTAAATTTCCCCATAGAAGGTCGTAATTTCAATAAAAATACAAAAATTAATAGTTGTCCATGAGAATATTAATAATGGTGGTTAAAGCTATCGACAACCGTGATATCCTCAAAGAGAGCTCCAATATGCAGATAGTACCTGTGCTCGTGGTCAACAAAGCGTCAAAATGCACATAGTAATTTGGATCACCTACATTATGAAAAGGGAAATTATTTTGTGAGGTTATGGCTGTATAAAAAGGCACTTAAGTCTTATCGTAAAATGCCTTTATGATGCTCGAAAACCTGCAAATTAATAATCTTGACCTCAGGGATACGAAAATAGAATAAAAAAAACAAAAAAAAAGATTTCAAGGTTAAAAAATAGTCGGTAGGATCCTTGCGAACCTCTCATTTCAAAACTAGGAATCTCAAACACCTTGATCCTACCCAAGATCAAGTATACAGTTAGCTAGATATGAAATTAATTGAAAGAAAGATTAATGCAATCTTGTCGAAAAATATATATTTTTTATTTTTCTTCTTTTCACCCTTTTTCTTTTCTTTTTCTTTTCTTTTGAAGAAGATCACTTATAACTAGCAACTAAGCCCTCGAAAAAAGTGACCATATGTTGGCCAATTTTATCTTCCGAGTCAATCGGGTTCCGATGCAATTATTTGGTCACTTTTTCTCCTGATAATAGTGGATAAGTTGAAAGTTTTGGTATTGGAATTGCCATCTCGCAACAATGTCTGTCTAGATTTCTGCCTTCAAATACTCTCTTCATGGGATAGTAGTTGCTGTAATGCATTTGTAAAAGCCTTCTCCTTTAGCATAAGCTCCTCATTAGAAAGTTCTCGACTAAAGTCATCATAAAGAATAGATAGACGTTGATGGATTTTCGAAATTTGAACACCAACGAATTCAAAAGAGATTTTATTCCAATCACGCAAATCTTTCTTTAAGTCTTTTCAATTTTGAAACAAATCTATACATAGGAGTACCCCTGACCGTACCATTTCAAGACTTAAAGATAATATCCCTGAAACCAAGGGCTTTCTGCCATGTGGTAAAATACTTGAAGGGTTTTGGACCACTAGGAGGTAAATTAAACAAAGAAACTAATAGAGGAGAATGATCAAAGTTACCCTTTGGCAAGAGCTCCACCTTAGACGCTACAAAGAGAAAACCCACTCCATATTGGCCAGCGCGCGATTAAACCTCTCTCGTAAGCATCTGCCTCTACTCTAACTATTTGACCAAGAAAATCAACCTTTGGCCGAGCCAAGATATGTCAAGGCACAATCAACAAGAGTAGTAGCAAAATCCCTTGGATCTTGGGGTAAGGAGTCTCTGCCGCCAACTTTCTCAGAGTTGTCCAAAATGTTGTTAAATTCCCCCATAACAAGCCAGGAAACCGTAATAGTACCACATATGTTCCTCATATGATCCTACAATAAAGCTCTTTTAGCAACTGAATTACAAGCATAAACACCATAGATTGTCAAAGAAACTCCTTTAAATAGTCGTTTAGCATGAATTGTGATCACCTGTTCATCAATATCAACAACTTGAGAAGAAAATATCAATGGATTCCACGTACCATAATTCTAGATTTCCCCTCCACCTCATTAGCAATTACATTATCATAGAATCCCAATTTTCTTGCCCAACTAGCACTCAACACTATGGGTAATTTTGTTTCCAATAGGAAAATAATACCAACATTATTATTGTTCACCAGAATATCGATAGCTGACTTTCTACCAGGGCCACGAAGACCACGAACATTCCAAGAGATCACTGACATATAAAACAAAAGAATTAAAAAAGAGATGAAATTAGGATGCTTACCTAGTTTTCCACCACTAACTGGTGTATCTTTTTAAAAATTTTGAGCCCTTTTCGGCAACGTTTTAGGTCCACTTAGCTAAATGGTGGATTGAGGGTGAACTTTTTCCATCCCACTTAACTGAAACCGGAGCTGGTTGATGCAACATTCTTTCCTTCGATCTTAGTCAAAAGCAGTTGGTTGATTCTCCATCATTACCAAATCAGTTGCAACAGGATGCTTGTCATTAGTCAAAAGCAGCATATTGGAATTTTAAATCCCACCTAATTGATTTAAAACATTCTCTATATTTCCCTATGTATCGCCTCTACCATCTACTATTACATCAGTAGATTGCTCAACACAGTCCGAAAAAGAAATAATATCCTTTTTTGCATCAGCCATTAAGGGAGTATTGTAACAATTGGTATATCTAAAATAACAACTTCATACTCTTGCTTATGTGTCAAAGACTCCACTTCATCATGCACATGTCCATCACTATCGAGACCACCATTCTCAGGCACAATATCCACGGCTGCTAGTTTGTTAGTAGCAACACAATTCTAATACTCATCGTCACCATCCCCTGCACAATTTTCTAAAACTAAAAAGGTATTAGAATTATCCATTATTTTCTTTTTATAAATGAGTTGGTTTCTTCCTTAACTACGTGCCAACCTACTTCTCCATATAATAATGTTATGAGACTATTAATGACATGTTTGGCCTTAAGGGGCAAGGTAGCTATGTAAATATCTGACGTGTGACCTATTTTCTTACAAGATGGGCAAGAAATGAGGATGAATTCATATATTACTTGTTGTTTGTATGTTTGACCTTTGATCTCATAATTAAATTTGTTCAGGCGTGGTGCGTCTAAGTCCAGCACAATACATACTCTCGGTTCTGGCCTGGATCTCAACTTTGTGGGTCTATCCATGAACAAAGGTTTCCCGACTCGTGGCGAAATTTGAAAAAGGATTTTTGGTTCCCAAAACTCCATAGGTAAAATTCAGGGAATTTGATCCACACTGGCACATGTTGTCGCATCTTTCTTGATGGTTTACTTGCAGGGGTCCCAATTTTGTAAAACTAGACACTTCTTATTAACAATCCAAGGGCCTCCAGTTCTTGCAACTTCCATCTCCGCCTTGTTTTGAAAGCAAAACACTAGAAATCCATCATTCAGGGCAAAAATTTCAGGATCGCTCTCTAATTTCCACATTTTCTTTAACATGGATTTCACGTACAACCACTCTGGTCTTCTTCCCAAAAAATAACCAAGGAGACAATTCTCCCATCCTTGTAAACACTTATCAGCTATCCCATCATCTATCTTAACATGACAACTTCCATTAACAAGTTCAGCAGGTGTTTCTACTTCATCAAAATAATGCACACCATTTTGGACTCTTTTAACACCAAAAAGAAGATCTGAAGACAAACCAGAATTCCAGCAATTATTGGTCGTTTTGTCCGAGATGCTCCGAGTGCTAAATGGTGGAAAATCCTCATTATATAGGTCTTTCGTATCAACATCCTTCAGTTGTAAACCATGAGAATCATAATTCTTCTCATCACCAATAGCACCTTGAGAAGATGTAGAATCGTAAGAGCCATCACCAATTTCAACAGTAGGATTACCATCAACACCCATAACACCCTTGTCCTTCAAAACACTGCCACTAGATCTATTGCCAATAGAAATATCAGCAATCTCACCATTACTACCTTTAGAAACCTTAGATCTGTAATTTTGGATGTCCTCTCTCTCATCAGCCACAATATTATCAACTGTAGGAGAACAAATCACAATAGCAGTAGCATCGTGTGAGAACTTACCCCCAATACCAGATCTATGTTCATCTCGAACACCATCGCCATCAAAAGTTAAGCTGCCATTCTTATTATCTCCGGAACCAGCAACATCACCGGGTTTAGCAACTTTAACATCATAAAAAATCGCACCAATAGCATTAATCTTTCAAAGAAGATCTGGAAAAACCAGACTTGTGAGCATCAACACGACCATCATCAACCTCCCTTCTAGTAGAGCCAATATGAACACCGTCAACATCATCGTGCAAAGTGAAATCATCATAGTTTGACTATCACAAAACCTAACAAGCTTCACCTTGATTCACCTTGATAGTAAAATCTCTATATTTGCCTTGCCGACCTTTGAATAGATTTATTGATTTCTTCTGCCTCCATTATGCAATTTTCACAATACTTGGCGTTCATACTTCTCCATCTCAAACCGTGTACCAATCTAACTTTCCTATTCATTTTTTTCTTCTACAAGCATTAGCCCTGTACACAACTTGTGCTCTAATACCGATTATAGGGTATGACTCTAATACCGATTATAGGGTATGAAATAAAATTTATGATTCTCCCATGCAACTAAAGGAATGCATAAAAAATTGGAATGACTAAAATTAATAGAATTTCTAATACCAAATATAGGGTATGAAATAAAGTTTATGATTCTCCCATGCAACTAAAAGAATGCATAAAAAATTGAAATGACTAAATTTAATAGAACTTAAAAAAGACCGTACTTAAGAAGAAAATAAAGAAACATTTAAGTAAATAGGTAATTCTCGATAAAAACAAAAATGAGTTTCATGTCCTGGGAACTTATTTTAGAAATCTGCAGCGTTAGAATTGAAGTCTTCTTTAATTAGTCAAATAGGCCCATCAACTTTGATTTAGGCTCGGAGTAATAGATGGTCGGGCTTCTTTTAAAAGTATCGAACAACCTCTGATTTGGTAGACACAAATGTTCAACAGGGTTTAAGTGATCATATTTCAGAATGAAATATATTAATTAAGTCTTTGAATTGCACACTTAAAGAGGCTGTAATATAAAACCCCATATTTGAAGAAATGTTTATGGCGAGCTTTACTCGGGATGATAACATGTAAAGGAAATCATCTCTCTCTCACACATTGTTGCATGCTCTTGCAAGAGCGTATCAAACATTCACCAGTCTAAAACCCCATTTTAAATCATATAGGTGGAACCATGTCCAATAGCCAATTCAGAGACTTAATTTAATGTCTTTCATTTTGAAATATGCTCACCTAAACCTTGCTGAACATTAGTGTCTATCGAATCTATGGTTGTTTGATACTTTTAAAAGAAGCCCGACCATTTATTACTCCGAGTCTAAATCAAAGTAGAAGGGTCTATTTGACTAATTAAAGAAGACTTCCATTATAACAAACTAAATGATTCTATCCCAAATAAGTGAAAAAGCAAAATAAGGTCTCAACTAAAAAAATAAGTCCTGGAGTCTGTGCATTGTAGCCGCTACACATGATTTTAAATTCATTTCCATGACACGATGTTACGGATTGTTCTAACCATAAATCCATGTCGAATTGCTGGATTGAGTTTGGATCGATCCGAATCGGTGATTTAAAAAATATTAAAATTAATTAATTAATTAATTAAAAGGTACTTATGGGATGGAGATCCCATCTAGATCGGCGATCCAAATTAGAGATCGCTGAGTTTTTAAAAACCGCATGTACATATTACAAGATTGTGTTACTTAAACATGGAAATGTTTTCCAATATGGAAATCAACCTTTTAGATATGACAAGTCTATACGCTATTTAAAAAAACGGTGAGGTTTGTATAAGGTGTCAACTTGAAACTATTGAAGTAAGGTCAGAACTATGTCGAAAATATAGTTTTAGTGCCGCACAGCCTTGCTATGATATGAAAATCTATTGTTGCCCTGAATTATAAAATTTAAAGTTCCGGAAATGGTGACGATAAAGTAGATTTATAAACACTTAAATTTTTTGAAAATGGACGGTTTAGGTAATACGTTAGAAGATGAACTATTTTCAGGACTGAAAATCTCCTTTTTTTTTTCATGTCTATGAATCTTGAGGTTGAGATGATCGATTTGAGGGTTTTCCCCCAAGTTTATTCTCTATTGATTGTTTAGGTGCACCTTACTCTTACCCTATAGGGTTGACAACTCATAAAAACATTTTCCTAAAAAAAGAGTGAGGTGGGTTTTCATAGTGAGATTCAAAACATCAATAAATATCCAAGTTCCTAGGTTCAGATATAGGCCTAGGTTTGTTAATGTTACATAAACTGTGCCTGCACATACGTAGAACTACAACTTAGAACAGTATTAGTCAAAAGCATCAATTTCTTAAGGACACGATTTCTATGAGTCCATGTGGAAATGAGCCACCTCTTAAAAATCAATTTTTGAGATGGATTTTCGGACCTAAATTTTAAGGAGATCATGAATAAATAAATAAATAATTTTTTAAAATAAGAAATAATAATTTTATAAAGAAAACATTTGGACCGTTAGTTTCAATTATTTTTAGATAGATCACCTATTTGCATCCATAAATTGGGGACCGCAAATGTAGAAATGGGGCCTTGGCAATAAATATATATTTTAAATATAATTTGATCCTAATTTTTAGATAATATATAATCTTTAACATAGAGATCAAGAATACATTTTTTTTTTTTTTTGAAAAATAGAGATAATAATTATAGGGAAAAGTTTATATAGAGCCGAGGCTCTAAACAATCAAATTGGAACCTATCACAAAAATTTCATTAAAAGAGGTTGTTTTGATGCCCTAATATCCTCAAATTGATCATCTCGATATCAAGTTGTATGGACATAGAAAACAATGGATTTCAAGTTTTGGAAATACTATATTTTGCAACACATTTTTGGACCGTCAATTTTCAAGATTTTCAAGTTTTCATAGATATGTCTACCTACACTATTTTTGAAGCTTTGAACTTTATGAATAAAGATGAAATTATATTTTAAGGCTTTCACAAAGGTTTACAGTATTGAAACAATATTTCTCAACATGATTTGAAGGTAGGCACTAATTTGATTGTTTAGAGCCCAAGCTCTTTACAAACCGTACCCATAATTATATTAAGAAAATATTTGGACCATTAGTTACTTAGATGAACCGCCTATTTGTATCCATCTTTAAGTTGGATGCTTTATATCTCTTCTGGACTGCATATTATATAAATGCAATCTCGCCTGCATGAAACAATTTTCCTTTCTTAATTGCAGCAACAATGAAGTGCCCGGAAAAACAAAGCGTCAGATCGGGTTCCTTATTCACCAAACCCTAGTAGAAAACCAGGCCATCACAAACCACTTCAAGAGTCTCCAAACCATTTAAAGATTAAAGCTCAAGTAAAAGCAAAGGAAAGCTAATAACTATGAGTAATAGGCGAAGCCTGATAAGAGACATGCTCATATACATGCCCTTAAGCACTGGGTACAAGAGGTTGGACTCCCAGGTTGAGGGTCTGTCCTTCAATGTGGGCTACAAAGAAGGAAGCTCGGAGGAAGGCAGAGGGCAGAAGCCGGGTGCAAGAAGCAATTGGTTGGTTAATTTCGATGTTACAAGCGGCCGGGTCGAAATCTGTTTCGAGAATCACGAGGGTGAATTCGTACGCCCTGGTAGATTGTGTTTGCACAACAGCCATGGTGTCAGTGCCACACACGACCTCCACCTGAGCATTAGGAATGCCGAGGGCACCGGGCTCCTAGTTTCCACTTTTGCTGCAGAATAGGGACCCATCGATATGAACAGTACTGACATTAGCACCATTAACTGTGAGAGCAAGGATCGATGGAACCGCTGCTACAAAGAACAGAGAGATCATGATAAGAGAAACATGGGTTGAAGCCATTGAGAGTGAGAGAGGTGATCTCTGCATAACATGGGGCACCATATTTACAGGAAGATATGGTGGTTAAGGTGGGGACAGGTTTCCAGAAGTGGGTTTGAATTTTGATTAGCATTTGAGTGCATACAGTGCTACTTAGCTTGTTGAAGACGATCCAAGTTGTCTTTGATCCCAAATCTGATACATGCATTCCCTTGGATCCGGATAAGAAACTCATGGAAAAGAATCGACCAAACAATATATACTAGCTTTTTCAATTATTAATTTTTTTTTTGGGTAATTCAATGGGGAAGACTAGGCGGTACCTGCTATTTCAAGTGGATTAAGAGTTAGCTTTTTTTTAGAAAGTATTAATGATGGGAATGGAAACTACAACGTGGTAACTAGGGTGTGGGGTGCTACCACTATGATCTCAGCCCCTTTCCCAAGTATTTTCAATTAAACAGCTTACCCTTTTTAGTGAATAGCTAGATCTAACCTTTCAAGAACTCAAAAAGAAAGTTTAAACAAAGTTTTTCATTAAACTATTATAATGGCGCAATCTAGTAAACTTTGGGTCATTGAGCACCAACTTTTCTTGGGAAAAATTATGTACAAATACCTTTTCAACGCATTTATTACAATATGGGTTACATTTTAGTAAAAATTATGCGGAGACCACCCCATCCTGCTGCCCCTTTTTTACCATTATTGCCCGCTTATCTGACATTTCTAACGCCAGATAGGTGGGAAGTTCCGCAAGTTTTCGGCCATTTGTAATAGTCGGGCCTTTTTGATATTTGCAACATCGAACAACCCAGCTATTTGGTACGTCAAATATTGGACAACTCAACTTCTTAAGTAATCATTGTTATTTAAATTTTTATTATTCAATTAGTATAAAGAATTTATATAAGGAAAACGATTTTATAAGGATGCAACCTTAAAATGTAGAATTACAGATGCACCTCAAAAATCCATAAGAAAAAGTTATTTTAATGTTGAAAAACCTTCTAATTGGCCATCTTGATATCAATATATAAAAATATATAAAAACAAATAAGATTTTGAGTGAAGAAACAGTGCATCTTGCAACACATTATCTTGACCGTCCATTTTCAAGATTTTTATATATTTATAGATCTAATTGATTTTAACTATTTTTGAAGTTTAAAATTTTATAATTAAATATAAAAATAGATTTTGAGATAATCATAAGATTTTTTTTATACTAAAAATACATATTATGTTAAAATTTAGAGGTGCACCTTAATTGGATTGTTTAAGGTTGCAACCTTTTAGAAACCACATCCTTTATGTAATGTAATTAATTTTATTTACTTCTTGTTTTATTTATTGTTATTTGTATTTGAATGTATTTTATTTTTTAATAGATTTTTCTTTATCTTTTATTCAATATTTTACTTTTTCTTTTCTTTTTTTTCTAATTTTCTATTTCCAATTTTCTAATTTCTATTCTACCATTCTCTCATTACATATAAGGTGTGGTTTGTATAACGCTGAGGCCTTAAACAATCAAAGTAAGGTGCACCTTCAAATAGTGTCGAAAGATGTTATTTCAATACTAAAAATCATGGTGATGGCCTGAAAATCTATTTCCCTCTTTAATTATAAATTTAAAGCTTAAAAAATAGTGTAGATTAAAGAAATCTATAAACACTTGAAAATCTTGAAAACTAATGGTCTAAAAATACACTACAAGATGTACTATTTTCAAGACTTGAGATCCATTTTTTCTCTTATCCATGCATCATGATCAATTTGAGGATTTTAGGGCATCGAAACAACCTCTTCTAGTGAAAATTTTGAAGTGCACCTTATATAAACATTTTCCATATATATATATAATCCTAAAAAATGCCTATAAGCGAAATTCTACTGTGTTTCGCTTCCGGCACGGACTTGCTATGTTCGTGGCGGTTTACTGAACGGACATGTCCATTGTGGTTCCACGTGAATTTTTAACCGCCGAAGACCTAGCATGTCCGTGGCGGTACCCATCACGGATATGCTAAGTCCATGGCGGTCGAAAAACGTACACCGCTCAATTTTTTCGGATGATATGTGCCTATGGGCGAAAACACTACTCATTTTCGCCCATAGGCGTTGAGTAGATTCTGTAAAAATACTATTTACTTTCGCCCATAGGCGTTGCATAGATTCTTCCTCTATATATATATATATATATATATATTGTAATTCTAAAATTTAAAAATAAATATGAAAATAAGAAAACTTGAGTTTAGATTCGAGTGGCTAATGTGGCGACGAGCGACTGCACAAATATTTAGTGGACAACACATTATAGCCAATACATAAGACTCTCTACAGGTCGCATTGGTACGTCCATTTCAGATGGCTGACTAAAGATAGGGTGGATTATTTGACATTGTTACAATAATGCCCCTACAAATCAGCTTGAGTGAATTAGTGATCAATGCTCCTGGAAATAAGAAATTTTTTTATACTTTTAATGGATGGTTGACTAAAGGTAGGTTGAATTACTAGACATTATAATGGCCTTAAAAATCAGCTTGAGTTAATTAGTGATCTTTGCTCCTAGAACTAAGAAATTTTTTTATACTAGTTGGAACGAACGTAGGAATGCACTAAGCAATTACATAAATAAATGTGTAAATATGCAATCGAGAATACATAGTAATGCCATAAGAATTTATGTAATTAATCACATAAATATGATTTATGTAATGTAGGTATGGAATAAGCCATCATATAAATGATCACATGATCCTAATTGCAACTCGGTGAAAGCTAATTTTTTGGAGATAGAGAATATACCCGTTTTCTGTTTTTTATTTTTATTTGTCATTCAGTGGGGGTAGAAAGACCTTTACCCGTTTTTTCGATAGATTAGAGAGTTACATTTTGAAGGTGTTAATTTGGGGTGTCAGCAGTAGGAATGGATTCGATGTGGTAACTGGGTGTGGGGATACTACCATCATGACCCAGCCCTTTTCCTAGAAGTGATAAGTCAGTGGGGATTTAAGCCCTTTTTTTTTAGTGATAATGGAGTCATAGACCTCACTATGGGGTTCGGTAATACTACAGCCAAGGTCCCAGGCTATTCTTGGCCCTGACTTAATCGATCCATTTTCTGACCGTTATTACTACTATACCTCTCAATTTTTTAATAACTAAATTGCCCTTTTTGGATTTTTTAAAATATGTTTTAAAACTTTCAAATTTTCAAAATCTGAAAATTGAATACAAACGTTTAGATTTTAAAATCAAAAGTTTATTTAAAAATTGGTCCTCAACATTTTCAAATTTCAAGAATCCGAACTTTACTTCAAAAATAAATTTTCAGATTTTCTGACCCAAAAATTACATTTTTCTGCCAAGGATCATGTCATCATCATCATCATCAGAGCTTTTTCCAAATACTTTTCTGCCAAAGAATCATATATTTTTGTTAAATTCAGATATTAAAAATCTAAAAAAAAAATTTCCAAAAAAAAAATTCCAACGATCCCACATTTTTAATTATTTTGGATAATTGATTTTAAACCTTGAAGATCCGAAATATGGATAGCTAATTTCGAAATGATAAAATAAACTCGATATTGATGTAATAATAATAAGTTTTAGGTATTTTTTTAATAACATTAACTAAAATAGATATTACTATAATTTTTCAAAAATTTAATATATATAAATTATTGGGCATTTCGCAAAACCACCTGTTAGCAATTTTGTAAATACATCAATGCTATTCAATAAAAATATTGAATAAAGTAAACACTAAAAAAAAACTACATGTTTAATTTACATAGAAAACATTAAACATTTTATACCCCTACTTATGTGAATTGCAATATCTTTAGTAGATGTGCTTATTTTACGCCCCTCCAAAACGAGTGCTGTCCTACTTTACCACGGACCTTCTAAATTAAATAATTACTTGGAGTCCAAATATCTTTCTCCACATAATTAATTAATTATAAAAAAATATCTTTTTATTCCCTATTTTTAATTTCTATATCACATGATATTCAAGAATTGAAAATATCACTTGTAAACAAAAAGCCTCCATCTTTTCTATCTTCCAACCCCCTAAATCCTTTTGACCATGTATTAGTTACCTCGACAACAGATAAAATAACTCCCTTCTCTCTAAACTCAGTTTCTCCCTCTCTCTTCGTTACTCGGTTGGAGTGCTCTCTCTCTCTCATCAAATCCCCCACACACCACAAATCCCCCATCCTAAGGCAATCGAACTTTCTTCATTAATTTTTATCAATCAAATTGTTCCTAGTCTGAAAGTCCAGTCTCATCCGAAGAGAAATGATCTTGAAAAAATCTTCAAACAAACTTCCTCTATTAATTTCTATCAACTAAAGTTGACCCCAATCGGAGAGTCCAATCTCATCCCAAGAGAAATGATTTTGAAGAAGTCTTCAATTTCAAAACTTTAAAGAGATGAAGGGAGAAGATGGACGGAAGAGAGAGAGGTGGAGATGGACAGAGGAGTTGTGTGAAGGAATCTCACTTACAAATTAGGGCTTCATTTGTTTTTCTTCATACATAAGACAAGGGCAGGAGAGACGAGGCGTTGCCTCCTCTGGTTCAAGGGAAAGCTTAGTATTTTTTTTCTTTCTATCTGTAGCTTTCCTAACATTTTCTTGGTTTTGTCAAGTTTTTTCTTCACTTTCTTTCTCCAGGTCTCTTTACCAAATTTGATAATCAATTTTTTCCACAGTTTCTCTCTCTAGAATTGTTTTGTTCCTCATTCCTTGACTTATTTTCCTAGGCTTTTATTTAAACGTTTCTCTTTCTCTCTCTAACTGTCTTTTTCAATAGTCGGCCTTTTATTGGGTTTTTTAAACTTCTCTCTCAAGGAATTCAGGAATTCTTGAGAGCGAAAGTGATCTTTAAACTTCTCTCTCCCTCCTCAAGAGGCGCTACAATTGCTCGATTCCTTCTCCTCCTGGTTATTGGGGTTTACAGAGAGAGAGGAGTTTAGAGAGAGAGAGAGAGAGGGGCGAGAGAGATGAAGTTTAGAGAGAGAGGGGCAAGAGAGACGGAGTTTAGAGAGAGAGGGCGTAGGTTAAGATGTTAGGTTTTGAGGGAAGATAGTCATTTCATAAGTTGTTGAGTTCAATAATACATGGTCAAATGGGTTTAGGGGATTGTAATATAAAAAAAATAGAGATATTTGCTTACAAGTAATATTTTCAATTTTTGGGTGTTGTTTCTATAAGGTTGCAACTATAAACGATCTAATTAAGGTGTACTCCAAATTTTATCATAACATGTAATTTTGGTGTAAAAGATTTTTAGAATAATCTCAAAATTTATTTTTATATCTCATTATAGAATTTTAAACTCCTAAAATGGTTAAAATCAAGTAGATTTATATACATAAGAAAATATTGGAAATGGAGGGTCTAGAAAATGTGTCGCAAGATGCATTATTTTTGGGACTCAAAATCTTCTTCTTCAATCTTCTTTTTTTTTTTTCTGTTTTTTTTTTTTCAAAGTCATACATTTCGTTGTCTAGATGATCAATTAGAGGGTTTTTCAATATTAAAACAATATTTTATGAGGGTTTTTTGAAGTGCATATGTAATTCTACATTTAAGGATGCAACCTTATACAAACTTTTCCGTTAATTAATTAATTAGTTAATAAAATCTCCCTCCACAAAATCCTTTCATTATTTGAGACGATGTGTTAACCTAATTTAGAGATTGAAAAGGGAAAAAATTCTATATATAAAAGGACCCCTAGTTGAAAATAAATGGCTCAAAATACCAAACTTGGAATGCATATTTAAATCTATAAAGTATAAACACAAAAACCAATATATAGTATTCTAGAAAAAACAAAAAATAACATAACTAGCTCAAAATAGATGGATCAAAATAGTGGAAGATCTTACACAATTTTCCAAAAGCTACAAAAAGAGGGGGATGAAACATAAAGAAGTTTCAAAGGTCATTGTATTCAATTAACTTGGAATAAAAATAAATACAAACATAAAAATTGTTGCAATAATCTTGAAAAAAAAATAAAATTGAAGAAGATTATGTAATTCTTCGTACCTAAACTTTGGATCACAAAGAAAATATATAGAAGTGAATGAGACGATAATTACCTTATGAGAAGGGAGAATAGGACATGGCTTATATTTAAAAAAAAGAAAAAAAAAAAGAAAAAAAAATGTGTGGAAGAAACGTACCTGTAGATTAGGAACATGAGTGAACAAATCTAGAGAGAGAAACACCGAGGCAAGCCTCCTCCTTGTTTATGGCTAATTGTCATGTTTTAATGGGAAATGTATCTATGTGACCCCAACAATACATAAGTTATGGGAAGGTTTTTTATGTTTTTTTACAACATAGAAGTTCTATCCTCCTTCTATCATCTAGCTGCCCATTTTTTATCGAGAGAGCTACCCACCGTTTGATTTTAGATCTGACGTTTTAAAGTATTTTATTTTTGGTTTTTTTAATACAATTTTTTTGAATATGAAATTTGGTACATGCCATCTTCTTATTGGGCCGTCCCTATCAAAAATATTAACAATAATTTTTCAATAAAAATAATGACCAAAATACCCTTAAAAATTTCAAAGGTATTTTGGTCATTTTATTTTATTAAAAATATTTTATTTTATATTCGTTAGTGTGAGTTTAATAGAAGAATGAATGTCCAAAATTTGGTGTCAAAATAATTTATATAAAAAAATTAAAAATAAAATAATGTAGAGACGTGACATTGTGATTGGGGCAATCTTAGTCTTCCATTAAAAAGTGAACGGTTGGATAAGGGGAAGAATAGAACTTCTATGTTGTAGGGGAACATAGAAAGTTTTCCCGTAAGTTATATATGGGATAAATATTGTTTTATTTTTCAGTTTTTTCTATAAAACATTTTTGGATGAAATTTTGGGTGTCATAAAACTAGGACAAACTTGAAAAAAAATTGTTTTCTATAAAAATAAATGACCAAAATGGCCCTGTAATTTTCAAGCGTATTCTGATAATTTTTATCACCAGAAATATTATTTTATTATTTTTATCATATGTGCCCCTATCATATCTATATCCTGAATGTTGATTCAAAATTATTTGTAGACTAAAAATAAAAAATAAAAACTATGAACCGTCTGATCAAGATCCGGCAATTAAGAGCTAACTTATGCCAATGTGATTCAAACCATCTCAGCTATCTATCTAGATCTTAAGGTTGAGACTAGGGGTCACGTATACTCTATATGTGGGTGGGGCCGTATAGAAAGCTTCTTTATTTTAATTGCTTCATGTGCCTAACTTTCTCTCTGCTTTAAACATCTCTCAAGCCTTTTTTTTCTCTATTTGAGAAAATTAGACAAGCTAAGGAGTTTCTTTCACAAGTTTCTTACCTAAAATTATAAGGAAGATATCTTTCGAGAGGATTATAACAAACCTGCTATGAGAAAAACCTCAAATTAATGGAAGGAAAGTTAAGAGAGATTGTCAAAAAAGAAAGTGAAGAGAGATATAATGGTGAGTGGAATAATTCCATATATATCTCTCTCCTTGATTGGAACCTCTCTGCCATTTATTAGGAATTGTTACAACCATAAAAGAAACTGCTAAAACAATTTTAATGTATCTCTTAAAAAATTGATAAGATAATAATGTTTCATTGTATTTCTCTTTTGGATGAGAGAACTTCTTCAAAAGGTGTCCTAAAGATTAGAATGTGACCTATAATCCTTGTCGCATTAGGTTCCTTTTTTAATTTTGCGACAAGCGTTTTTATAGAGAAAAGAAAGATTATATTTCTAAAAAGAGAAAGAGAGTTTGAGTTTTTAGAGAGAAAGGTTGTGCTTTTAGAGAGAGAAAGAGAGATCGGATTTTTAGAGAGAAAGAATGGATTTTAGAGAGAGAAAGTTTGATTGGGTTTCTAGAGAGAGAATAATTTTTAAAACGAGAAAGAGAGATTGAGTTTTTTGAAAAAATGGGTTTTTAAATAGAGAAAGAGAGAAAGATTAGGTTTCTAGAGATAATGGATTTTTAGAAAAAGAGAGAGAGATAATGAGTTTTTAGAACGAGAAAGAGAGATTGGGTTTTCAAAGGGAGAGCATAAGTTTTTAGAGAGAAGGTGAGTTTTTAGAGAGAAAGAGAGATTGTGTTTCTAGAGAGAGAGTGGGGTTTTAGAGAGAAACGGAAAGAATGGGTTTTTAGAGAGAAAATGGATTTTAAATTTTTAAAAAATTATTTTAGCATTTATTTATGAGTAATGATCCTATAGGACATTTTTCCACCTATATGTGTAGGACCCAAAAGGATCACCGTTAAAATTAATACGGATCTCTAAAAAAATTATCACATGAGGGTGAGACTTGAGTTTTCTAGAGATCCGTACTAATTTTATTGGTGATCTTTTGGGGTCCTACACATATGGATGAGGAAGGGTCCTATAAGATCATTTCTACAAATAAGAAAAGTTTGGCTTTTTTGTTTTTTTTACTTTCTAAAAACAATAAGAGTTTGTAGAGGAAAGATTAAAGAAAAAAAACAAAATAAGAGGCTTCTAATTGGGCCGGGCTTTTTTTTTTGGGGCAGTCTTATCAGGCCGTGCCAAAATATTTTCGGGCTTGGCTGGCCAGCCCAGCCTAGTAGCAAGTTTTTTGGGCTTTTTGGACCAGTTCGGGTCGGTCTGGCAAATAGTATCTTTCTTGTGGACCAAGCCCAGGCCGGTCCAAAGCCCGTAACATTCTCGGGTTAGGCTCGAAAATGGCTTGAAATCCTGGCCCGAAACATTGGACCCCTAGGTCTTGGTCATTCGGCTCTCATGCTCTCTTCTCGTTCTCTCTCTCTCTCTCTTCCTGCCCTCTCTCACTCGCCCTCTCCCCTCTCTCTCAATCCAAGCCCTAGGCCCCTCTCTCTCTCACTCCAAGCGTCAGGGCCCCCTCCACCCCCTCTCTTTCTTTCTAGATCTCTTCAAGTCAGTCACATACCTTTCCGCACTTAGCAGTATAGCCAAACATGAAAAAAAAAATATATATATGTGAAATCTAAATCTAAGAATTTTATTTTCCAAAAAATTAATTTATTATGAAAAAACTAATTCACCCCAACCAAACGTGCACTTGAGGGCCGTTTGGATGCCTGAAAATACATTTTCAAATATGTATTTAAGTAGAAATAACACGTTTCTGGCGCTTGATCGAAATTTTGGGACTGAAATGTATTTCAGCCCGTAATTGTTCGTTTCATGTCAACCCAAAAATGAAGAAATATGTATCATTGTCTTTACCCTCCGAAATTGATTTCCAACTAGATTTCCCTATTATAAAAACATCTAGTCTGTAAAATATAATTAATTCTACAAAAATACCCCCATGAATTACTGGAAGATACTATCTCAAAGTTTACGTTTTAGAGAGAGAAAGTATATTAAAACTTTAGAGAGAGAAACTATTTCTAATTTTAGAGAAGAAAACTATCAAAATTTTTTGAAGAGAGAAATTATCTCAAAATTTTTATTGAGAGAAACTATTAAAAATTTTAAAGAGAAAATCTTAAAATTTTAGAGAGAGAAACTATATCAAATTTTAGAGATCGAAATATCTAAAAACATTTTAGAGAGCAAAACCTATCTCAAATTTTAAGTTTTAGAGAGAAAAAGTACATGAAATTTTGTAGAGAGAGAAACTGTCTCAAATTTTAAGTTTTAGAGAAAGAAAGTACGTAAAATTCTTAGAGAGAGAAACTATATTAAATTTTAAGTTTTAGCGAGAGAAACTACCTGAAAATTTTACAGAGAAAAACTATCTAAAAATTTTTCAAAAAAGAAGCTATCTCAAATTTTAACTTTCAAAGAGAGAAAGTACCTTAAAATTTTAGAGAGATGAACTATATCACATTTATCAAATTTTAGAGACAGAAACAATCTCAAATTTGAAGTTTTAGAGAGAGCAAGTACTTGAAAATTTTTAGGGAGAGAAAATATCTCAAAATTTTTAGATAGAGAAACTATGTCAAAAGAAACTATCTTAAATTTTAAGTTCTAGAGTGAGAAAGTACATGAAAATTAGAGAGAGAAAATATCTGAAAATTCTTAAAGACTGAAACTATATCAAAATTTTCAAAGAGAGAAACTATTTCAAATTTTAAGTTTTAGACAGAGAAAAAATATTTGAAATTTTTAGAGAGAGAAACTGTCTCTAATTTTTAGAGAGAGAAACTATATCAAAGTTTAAATTTTATAGAGAGAGTATCTTAAAATTTTAAAGGAGAAAAACTCAAGAATTTTAACGAGAGAAACTATCTCATATTTTAAGTTTTAGAAAGAAAAGTATCTTAAAATGTTAGAGAGACAAACTATCTCAAATTTTAAGTTTTAGGGAGAGAAAATATCTTAAGACTTTAGAGAAAGAAACTATATCAAGTTTTAGAGAAAGAAACTATTTAAAATTGTTTGGAGAGAAATTATTTCAAATATTTAGAGAGTGAATCTATTTCAAATTTAATAAAAAGAAAAAATTATAATGAATATAATAATACAAATATTTAAAAAAAACAATTAAAAGAAATTGAAAAGGTTATGCATCTATTTAGCATCCAAATAAGCTAAATCTATTTCATAAGAAATAATTTCAATGCAAATTGATTACATAGTGATCTATTTCCATGGATCCAAACATGCACTTAGTGTCTACTAAATCGGTTGCTCGATTATCATAACAGAATCGTGACCATTCAGTACTTCGAGCCTCAGTCAAAGTTGATGGGTCTATTTGACTAATTAAACGGCACCTCAATTCTTACAAACTAAAGGATTTTGTTCCAAATAAGTTAAAATGCAACGTAAGATGTCAACTATGAAAGTAAGTCCTCGAGCATGTGGATTGTAACCAATGCCCAATACTTCAAATTCATTTTCATTTATGCGATTTTGCATATTTGTTTACCCACATACCTGAGTCGGATTTTTGGATCAAGTCTGGAGCGGTTTGAATCGGTGATCCAAAAAATAGTAACATAAAAAAAATAAAAAATAAAAAAATTGTAGAAAAAAAAAAATTTGTAAGATAAAATCTCATCCAGATTAATGATCCGGATAAAAAATCATTGAATTTTAAAACACTGCATGTACATATTACACTTGTTGCGAATATGGACATGAACATGAATGTCAATATGGAAATTAACCTTTTCGACATGACAAGGCCGTACACTATTTAAAAATAAATAAATAATAATAATAATAATCAAAAAGTGAGATGGGCTTTTAGATGATACTAAGTATTTCTATAATGAGATTTTAAATCCAAGTTCCAAACACTTAACCACTGTTCCTGCACATACGCAGAACTAAAAGTTAGAACACTACTAACCAAAAACATCAATTTCTTCATTACAGCAACAAAGAGCTGCCCAAACAAACAAAGCATCAGATCGGCTTCCTTATTCATCAAACCCTAGTAGAAAAGCAGGCCATCACAAGAGTCTCCAAACCATTTAAAGGTTGAAGCTCAAGTAAAAGCAAAGGAAAGCTAATAACTATGACTAATAGCGGAAACCTGATCAGAGATATGCATGGCCTTAAGCAATGTGTATAAGAGGTCGGACCCCCATGTTGAGGGTCTGTCCTAGAGTGTTGAATACAACGATGGGGCCTCGGAGGATGCCGGAGGTCGGAAGCAAGGTGCAAGAAACAATTGGTAGGTTAATTTTGATGTAACAAGTGCTTGGGTCGAAGAGAGCTGTATCGAGAAGATTGAAGGTGAATACGTACGCCCCGTTAGGCTGTGTGAACACAGAAGTTATGGTGGCATTGGCAGCGCCACACACAACCTCCACTGGGGTTCTAGGGATGCCAGATGCACCGGGCTCCTGGTTTCCACTTTTGCTGCAGTATAGGAACCCATCGATATGACCTGTAGTGATTGTGATGCCATTAACTTTGAGAGCAAGGGTCGACAGAACCGCTGCTGCAAAGAAGAGAGAGATCATAGGAAGAGAAACATGGGTTGAAGCCATTGAGAGAGAGAGAGAGAGAGGTGATCGCTATAGAACATGGGGCACCATATTTATAGGAAGATGTGGTGATTAAGGTGGGGAGAGGTTCCCAGAAGTGGGTTTTGATTAGCCTTTGGGTGTATACAATTACAATGCTGCTTAGCCTGTTGAAGATGATACAAGTTGTTTTTAAAATGGCTAAGATTCTCTCAGTTTGCCATTAAAGCTGCCATTTGCTCCTTCTTTTTTCTATAAATAGTTCTTAATACTTCATGGAAGGATCTCCATTAAAGTATTTGCTTCAATCTCTTTGCATAATGGAGACTAGTGGGTAAAGACGTATAGAAAGAAAATGTACAAGAAGTAAATGGCTTAAGCAAGAGATGTCCTTCTGATTCTTCGTACTACCTCTTGTTTTCAGTGCTGCCATCAAGCCTAGCTCAGGCTCCATGAATATCTGAGTCCGGCACCTGAAAAGGCCATTAACTACAATCTGTGCAGGCTATTATTAAGGAGAAAATATTTGGTCCACTTGAGGGTGGATAGCTATAGTGGTAGACCATCTTCTCTTCTAGGGGCAAGGGTCCTTTGTTTTACCCCAAATTTGACACACACATTATCTTAGATCCAGATAAGAAAACTCATGGAAAAGAACACACAAAACCGTATGTACTGGTTTTTTCAACTTGGTGTAAGCGGCATGTTGAGTAGTTAGATATGGGCCTTCAAGAACTCAAAATCAATTTTTCTTTCCTCATTAAATTATTATAAAATTATTATAATGGGGCAATATAGAAAATTTTGGGTGAAGCAAGTCCCCATAGACCTCCATTGAGCACCAATTTTTGTTGGGAAAATTTATGTACAAATACCTTTTTCAACCTGGGTTACATTTTAGCAAAAATATTGCGGAAGGTCCATCCCCATCTTGCCGTACATTATTGCTATTAACCTATCCAACATTTCCAACACTGGACAGATGGGAAGTCCTATAAGTTTTCAACCATTTCTATTAGTCAAGGCCGATTCAATATTTACAACCTCAAACAACAATGTTGGACAACTCAAATTCGCATTAGACAAATTAGACTTATTATAAGTAATTATTTTTATCAAAATTCTTATTATTTAATTAGTACAATAGAATTTAGATAAATGAAAAGTTTATATAGAGCCGAAGCTCGAAACAATCAAATTAGAGCCCACCTCAAAAATTTTACTAGAAGAGGTTGTTTTGATGCCCAAATATCCTCAAATTGATCATCTCGACATTCAAGATGCACATAATGGATTTAAAGTTTTGAAAAATTTGCATCTTGTAACGCATTTTTGGACCGTCAATTTTCAAGATTTTCAACTTTTCATTGATCTGCTAGATCCACTGTTATTTTTTAAGCTTTAAATTTTATAATTAAAGTTGAAAATATATGTAAGACAATCACAAAGATTTGCAGTATTTAAATCATAGTTCTCGGCGCTATTTGAAGGTAGGCTTTACTTTGTTTGTTTAGAACCTCGGCTCTATACAAACAGTACACTTATGTAATTAATTTTATTTACTTTTGTTATTTATTGTTATTTGTATTTAAAATGCTTTGCTAAGGATTTTGGTTCTCTTTGACGTTAAATACTTTCACAAGTTTTTCTCTTTTTCGTTTAATGATAATGTCGGAGCGTCTGTTGCCTGTGAGAAAAGAGCTCTTAAAATGGATCTAGATCGTGTGAAGCATAGGGATCCTCTGAATAATAACGTTTGCCGATCATTGTCCTATAAGAGGATAATAGTTTGGGATATTTTCCGGTGCCTACAACCGGGAATACGGCGGATGTGAATAAGTTGGATAAGGCTTTGGCAAGTCCAACTCAGAACTTATGGGTGGTAATTTCTTTTTTGTGTGATGTGGTCATTCTTGTATGTCGAGGTCCCAAGCCCGCAACTTGTAATCTCAACTTTGAACCCGAAAAATCAGGTTGTGCCATGCCTTAAAAAGATATAAAAAATAAAAAAAAATCTTTTTTTTTTCTCTCTAAGTACATTAAAAATAATAATAATAATAAAAAATCTGAAGTTACCGAGACGAACCCGGGGATCTAATATGTGACCTGAATGCATCTCAAAACTGACCCGAAAACATGGATCGGCCCAGGCCTTTTAACAGCCCTAAGTGGAATACAAAGGAAACACAGGAGAAACCTTTCAATCATTTTTCGAGGAATTACATGGTCGATCTGCTCCACTTAATTAGGTGGCTACTCCTTAAACAAAATTAGGGGGAGCTCTTCTCTTTTGCCCCCTATTTTATGTCTAAAACTTTGCAAGTCTTTGAATCACATTGTAGAATAAATTTTGAAAAGAATTTTGTTTTTGAGCTCTCAAACCCTATATCTACAAATTGTCCCTCAAATGGAGTTCTCTCAGCTTTGAAGGAGTTTTAACATGGAGCTTTTTCTGATCCTCTAAACTTTTTTCTCTTATCTAGAAATTGGTCTTGGGGTGACTAAAGATGTTCAGAAGAATTTTAAGATAAACGAACCGGCCTGTGTTTTCTCGGGGTCCCGACCCTACGACGTCGACGCAGACTAGCCAATACATATCCCATTTAAATAGCATAACAATTTCTACGCATCTCATAGTAGAGTTGTAGAAGAAATTGAGAAGAAGAGGCAAGAAGAGAAAAAGAAGAAAATATACGGTTACGTGGTTCGGTCTCTTAAACCTACATCTACTGTTAAAAGGCTATTTAATCGTGTCCATTATTTTATTCACCCAGTATTGAATAGAACTTAACAACACAATACAAACATTCTCCAAATATCTCTTGAATATATCGCCAATACATTCATCACATTTAGTTACCCAAAATATGGGATATGGATAACCATATCATCCATGTACCATATCGACTATTATTTCAACACTCCCCATCAAGTTGGTGCGTTGATATCTATCAAGCCCAACTTGCTTAATATTTCTTTAAACTGTACTTTATTTTTGGCCTTTGTAAGGATATTTGCAAGTTGATTTTTGTTTCTGACAAATGTAGTAGTAATTTCTTTAGCTTGAACTTTCTATCTCACAAAATGACAATGTTTCTATGTGCTTAGTTCGTTCATGAAATACGGGATTTGATGCAATATGTATAGCAACTTGATTGTCGCAAATCATAACCATTGGACACAAAATATTGAAGCCCGTATCTCTGAGAAGAAAATTTAGCTAAATTAATTTGTAGGTTGTCGTTGCCATGGCTCTATATTCAGCCTCTGCACTAGATCGAGCAACCACCGACTGTTTCTTAATTTTCCAAGTTGTAAGGTTACCCCTTACAAATGTACAATACCCAGTGGTGGATCTTCTATCTGTAGGACTACCTACCCAATCGGCATCAGAAAAAGCAATAATATCAGTACGACCATTCTTTTTCATTAAAATTCATTTTCCAGGGGATGACTTAAGGTACCTTAAAATTCGATTGACAGCTTCAAGATGAGCAGTTTTTGGTGAATGCATGAATTTATTTACCATACTCACCGCATAAGCAATATCGTGTCTAGTGACAGTCAGATATGTGAATTTACCAACCAAACATCGAAACATCCCAATATCTTAGAATGTTTTGCCTGAGTCTATGTTGGCTTTATAATTTGTCTCAATTGGAGTATCAATAGATTTACACCCTATCTTATCAGTTTCGCGTAAAAGGTCTAAAATATATTTTCTTTGGGAAATAAAAATTCCTCTGTGAACAACCTCAATTTCGAGAATATACTTGAGTTTTCCCAAATTATTAATATCAAACTTCGTATGAAGGTAATATTTCAATTTTGTTATGGCATTTGAATAACTTCCTGTTATAACAATGTCATCAACATGGATCAAGACAATAACATTCCCGGTTTGCCTTCTTTTTACAAATATGGATGAATCAGCGTTACTTTGAGAAAACCCTATGTCAATGAGAGCTTGACTTAACTTTGCAAACCATGCCCTAGGAAACTGTTTAAGCCCATAGATTGCTTTCATGAATCTGTAAGCCAGAGTTTTGAGGCCTTCTTGAGGATGACCAGGAGGTAGTTTTATATAAACTACTTCTTCCAAATTTCCATGCAAAAGGACATTTTTTACGTCTAGTTGACATAAAGGCCAGTCATTATTTAGAACAATATAAAGTGAAACCCTCACAATATTCATTTTGACCATGGGGGCAAAGGTTTCTTTATAGTCAACACCATATGTTTGGGTGAATCCCTTTGCAACAAATCTCACTTTGTATTTCTTGATAGTTCCATCACTTTTGTATTTCATTTTATAGACCCACTTACAGCCAACTGGTTTTTTTTATTTAGGAAGAGTAGCGACATCCAAAGTATGATTTTTCTTAAAAGCAACAAGTTCCTCTTTCATAGCAGTCTTCCATACTGCATTTGAATTAGCCTCCTCGAAGCTAGTGGGTTCTTTAGTTGAGGAAATTTTGGTAAAAAAAGCACAATATTTAGGAGATAATTTATTCAAATCCATCTATTTTTCAATGGGGTAACGAATTTTGTGATTGTTTTTCTTGACATGATATGTATACTAATCCTTTAAACTAGGAGGAGGTTGACTAATATGACTAGATCGTCTTGGTTGAAAGTCTTCAGTAATTAGTTCCCCTTGATATTCATTTGATTGAACTTCCACATTGGATTCTTGTGGTGTATCAAGAATGGATTGCTGAGGTAATTCCTGGTTAGGCATAGTATTCTTAAATTACTTTGACCCTAGAAGTAGGACCATCCATTTTTTAGAGATATTGGGTAGAGGTTGTCTTGCTAATGTCCCCTTGAGACTTATCAATTCGAAAATAAGGAATTTGTTCATTGAAGACAACATTTCGTGAAACATATAGTCGTCTGGTATTTGTGTCATAGCATTTGTAACCCTTTTTGGTAGGTGAATATCCCATAAATACACAGAGAGTTTAACAAGTTTATCTCTATGATTTTCTGATAAATGCACAAAACATTCACAATCAAATATCTTTAAATGAGGAACAATAGGAGGGAAACCATGCAACATTTCATAGGGGCTTATATTGTCCAAGATTCTAGTCAACAGTCGATTTGTAAGATGCAATGTTTGCAAAATCGAACCAAAACGGTTAACCGGGCATGGGCCCGGAAGTGGTTAAGCCGACCGATTCAACTACTGTAACCGAGCAAGTCACGGACGGTCAAAAAAGTGTTAAAAAAAATAAACAGATAAAAAAAATAAAAATAAAAAAAGCTGCTAAAATTGAAAGGCATATAAAGAATGATCAAAACAAAACACATTCAAATGAAGTTGAAAATTAATGAAAAACTAGATTTTAGCGAATCGATTTTTTAATTAAAGTGAGCATTAGTGACCAAAATAATTTTTAATCTTTACCAGAATTTAAAGAATATTAAAAAATATATTACAAACCAAATTCTTTATTTTTGAGAATTTATATATACATTTTGAATTTTTTTTAAATACCGATCGATTACCAAAACCACCCAAAATGGAAACCGGCACCGATCTATCCGGGTGGTTAGATCACCTGGTTTTTCTAACCGTGATAAGATGATGATAAGCAGTAGGAATACCCTCACACCAGTATGATTTAGGAACATTTATTAGAAAAAATAAGGCATGTGTTACTTCAAGAAGATGCCTATTTTTCCTCTCAACATTTCTATTTTGTTGAGGAGTTTCTACACATGACATCTAATGAATGATTCCTTGATCTATCAAATATGAAGAAAAATATGTATTTGTATACTCTGTGCCATTATCAATTCTAAATATTTTCACTTTAGCATCAAATTGATTTTTTATCATAGCATAGAATTCCTTAAAGGCAATGAAAACATCACTCTTAAACTTCAATAGATAAATCCAAACATAAAGAGTTCTATCATTGATAAAACAAAGTACATATCTAAAAACCAGAAAAAGAATCCACTGGAGCAGCTCCCCATAAGTCTGAATGAATGATATCAAAGTTATTTTTACTAATTCTATTAGAATTTTGAAATGGAAATCCGGTCTGTTTTGCATACCGACAGACCTCACAAGTTACGTAAGATGCGTCGATACTAAAGACCACCTGCTTCAGAATTCTATCAGGTGGATGTCCTATCTGCAATGCCATGTACTATCCTCGGATTGCACTTTTCCTGAAAAAAATATTTTTGAGGTTTGATCTAATAAGCACAACCCATGTGATTGGTTACCCTCACGAATCTTCTTCCCAAATATCCGATCCTGAAAGACAACATTGTCAGCAGAAAACATAGCCAAGCAATTATAGGATTTTGTGATTTGACTAACTGACAAAATATTCTAAAGGAAAGAAGTAACATATAAACCTTCAGATAGCTTATTCTTAAAAAAGAAGTTAATATTTCCTACTCCACAATTGCGCGCTGAGACAATATCATAATCATTTTGCCATGTGCCTTAGAAACATCCCGAGACTTGACTTGGGGAAGGTAGGTTACTGCCGTTATGCTGTGGTAGCCCAAATAACTCTTGATAAGGAAAGTCCAAAGTGTGCTTCCAAAGTTTTGACGAGGAGGCTACATCCACGTAAATAATTTGACAAGATATATGCTTGCTTTCAAAGCTTTCTTTGGAAGAAATATAAGTTGCAACTTTGACGAGATGAGATCCTTTACAGAGAGAGAAACACTAACCCAATATTTTTAGAAAGGCTATGGAAAAAATAAGAGATTAATTTTGACAAGATCCTTTCTAGACAGAGAAAGGCAGAAGATAATCAGATGCTCTGATACCATGTAGAAGAAATTGAGAACAAGAGGCAAGAAGAGAAGAGAAGAAAATACAGCTTTTGGTCTCTTCGACATACATCCACGGTTGAAGGGTTATTCAATTGTGCCCATTATTTTATTATCCCAGTATTAAATAGAACTTATAAGATAACAATAATGACCCTTCTTTGTGCTTCGAGAGAAGCTAGAAGGACAACATTCGGAATCAAAACTGGTCCTTCGACTTTTGATTTTCTTCCTGGCCACCGGATTGACACGATTGTCAAAGGGGAATCATGCGAAGCTGCTTCCCGGAGGGGTGACCAAGGTGCTCTGACATCTGGGGGCCTTGCTTAAGGGCTTGTAGACCCATATTCGCCGAGGCTTTTGGGGGAGAAGAGACTTTGAGCTGCTTGTGGGGGACCTGCCTAGGGGCTTGTAAACCCACTTCAGCAACTCGTGTTTTTGGTTCCAATCGCTGAGGGCCTTTCTTAGGGGCTTGTAGACCCAGTCAGTCAGAATACAGGCTTGTCTGGCAGTCGCGGGCCTTGCTTAAGGGATTTCTTCCCAATTATTTTTTTGTTTGTACCTTCTGGTGGAGATCCACGTCTGAGGTAATGCCTTCTGATGGAGGTCCACTTCTGAGGCTATGCTTTTCTGAGGCTATGCTTTGGATAGACAACCAAGGAGCCCTTGGTGGGCATGTGAGTTGCTACACCAGTGTTGGGTTTGCTTTGATAAGCAGGGTACCTCTTTCGGCGAGGCGGCCTCATTGGGGTGTGAACCCCAGTATCAACTATGCCTAGTTAGGGGTGTCTGGTAGCCGGCCTAAAATGTCTAGACTTAAATAGCAACTAGGGACCTTGAGGAGGCTTCAGCCTGAATGTCGGTCGTGGGTGTTGACCTGGTTTGAAAGTCATCCACCTTTGGGAGTGTCTTTGGCTTGTTGACGTGGCTTTCTTGTTTTTTGTTAACCTTTTTTAAATGGGTCCCTTCGGCATGGAACTCCGATTTGCCGTCTTGGTGATTCTTTTGACTCCTGGGTCTTTTTATGAATGGACTCAGGCTGATGGGGTTTTTCTTCAAGCTCTTTTTAAGTCCCCGATAGCAAGGTATTTGATTCCCAAACAACCAAGGATTTTTTTCTTGAAATGTCGGCTGAAGTTGCCTATGGAAGTGAGCACCGCATCAACCTGCTTATTGGTTTAAGCGCCCTTTTGGGTTTTCATTTGAACAAGGGAAAGTGATGCCACATAACAGTTTTCACCAACTCCCTTCTTTTTATTGGGGCTCTTTTACCCATGACCTCACGGTTGATATCCACTCATTTCCATTTTACTCACAGTGCCCTTTCGAGTTTTCACCGTACCCGGATTTTATTTACATAACGTTCTTACTCATGGTTTCATGACCATGCCCGTCTATCATTTTTACTCATGGTGCATGGTGCCCTTTCGGGTTTTCACCATGCCTGTTTTTTTTCTCTTTTTCAAGCGCTTTTACCCATGATTTCGTGACCAAGTCCGCTTATTTTATTATCTGCAAAGTGGTGATTGATGGATGGGAATGGCGAACGGTGTCACGGCGGTTGTGCAGTGAACTTGCGAGGGCTCGACTCACTTGGGGGCAAAATGGTCGAGACCGTGTGTAGGCGGTGGGTCTGGATGATGAGGGTGGCCTAGTGAGGGATGGTGAGGGCAGGTGGTGTCATGACTCAGGGGAATGAGGAATGAGTGTGACTCCCTGAGGATTAAAATGAGTCCACTTATGTGATAAAGGGAGGTAGACCTAGTGGGGGTGAGGTATGAGTGTGACTCCATGGGGATGAAAATGAGTCCACCCATATGATAGAGGAGATGGATCCACTGGGGATGAGGTGGAGGATTTCCATGTGAGGTGAGAGGGGCATGGTGTGATGAAGGTGGTGCGACTCACCGAGGGTGAGTCTGAGAGGCATGGAAGGAGAGGTGAGCGGTCCTAAGCCAAGGGCGCAAGTCTAGCTCGTCCTTTGGGCAAGAGTGGTGCATGCGGTCAAGCTTAAGCTTGGACTCGGGGAGTTTGGCTCGATCCGCTGGGGAGAAGGGCACGTGCATTGGTGGTGGCATATGGTGAAGAAGGGCTTAGTTCGATCCACTTGGGAGGGAAGTAAGCGCACACGAGAGGCTCGTGTGGAAGGAAAGAGGTGTCGTGCTTGGTGCAGAAGGGTGAGGGGCTTGAACCGGCTTGTGGTGGCAGGGAGATAGGGAGGCTGTGTGCGTGGCGGCTAGCACGTGAAGGACCTTGGGCTTGAGCTTGGGACCTGTTGCCCCGACCGGCCCGGCTGCATGAGGAAAGGTCATAGGCGGCTACTGGCAGGGGGCGAGACCTCAAGCTCGGGCACAAGCTCAACGGCTCAGCCCAGCTTGCTAGGGGGACGAGTTCATACGCGCGGCGCATGAGGGGAGTTGATGGTCTCATTTCTAAGGGATACTTTTAAAGTCCTCACCCTTGTCGAACGTTTGTTGAGGGAAAGTTTAAGGTCATCACCCACTTTAGACCGTATGAGAATGTTTTTTAAGTCGTGACTCGAATTTAACGTGTTGAGGGATGCTTTTAAAGTCTTCACCCTTGTTGGACGTATTGAGGGGTGCTTTTAAAGTCGTCTAGGTAGGGGTGCTTTTAAAGTCGCGACCCTTGTTGGACGTATTGAGCGTATTGAGCGGTGCTTTTAAAGTCGTCACCCTTGTTGAACGTGGGTTGAGGGAAAGTTTAAGGTCATCACCCACTTTAGACCACTGAGGGATGCTTTTAAAGTCCTTGCCCTCATCAGATGTGCGTAGGGGATCTTGAAGGTCTTTACCCCAAATGGACTGTTGAGGGGTGCTTTTAAAGTCCTCACCCTTGTCAGATTGTTTGAGGGGTGCTTTTAAAGTCGTCACCCTTATTGGACGTATTGAGGGGTGCTTTTAAAGTCAACACTCTTGTTAGACGTGTTGAGGGGTGCTTTTAAACTTGTTGGACGTGTTGAGGGGTGCTTTTAAAGTCGTCACCTTTGTGGGAAGTGTTGACGGGTGCTTTTAAAGTCGTCACCCTTATTGGACGTGTTGAGGGGTGTTTTTAAAATCGTCACCCTTGTTAGACATGTTGAGGGGTGCTTTTAAAGTGGTCACCCTTGTTGGACGTATGTAGGGGGGAGCACGCTTGACAAGAAGTGGGGTGATGGGTAGTTAGGGTGGAGGCTTAAGAGATTCATGAGTAGTGTGGCTCAACTGGGGAAATGGAGGCCAATAGAGTCTTGGGAGATGATATGTTCGGTGAGGAGCAAGTGCTCATGGATGCGGTGATGCGTGAAACAGAGAAGACAGGTGGTGAAAGCACCCTATCAGGTGTAGTGGCGTAAGGTCAAACAATTTAGACTATGGTATTCCTCGGTTGGGGATATTGCGTTGTAGAGGCGGTGGCACGCTTTGAAGTCTCACAATCAGAACTATGGTACGCCCTCTTCGAAGATATTGCACTGCAGAGGCGGTGACATGCTTTGAAGTCTCACAGTAAGACTGTGGTACGCCTCATTGGGGATATTGCATTGTAGAGGCGACGACATGCTTGAAGTCTCATAGTCATAACTGTGGTACGCCTCTTTCAGGCTATTGCTTTGTAGAGGCAGTTTGTATGTTTTGAAGTCTCACGGTCAGAACTGTGGTACTCCTCATTGAGGATAAGGCATTTGCACGCTTTGAAGTCTCACAGTCAGAACTGTGGTACACCTCTTTGGGGATATTGCTTTGTAGAGACGGTTCACATGCTTTAAAATCTCATAGTTAGAACTGTGGTACGCTTTATTGGGGATATTGCTTTGTAGAGGCGGTTCGCATGCTTTGAAGTCTCACAATCAGAACTGTGGTATGCCTCATTGGGGATAAGGCGGTTGCATGCTTTGAAGTCTCACAGTCATAACTGTGGTACGCCTCTTTGGGGATATTGCTTTGAAGTCACACAGTCGAGAACTGTGGTAGACCTTTATTAGGGACGTGATAGGGGATACATGTAGGACGGTGTCATGCGGTGACCCCATTGAGACATGTAGGAACATGAAGCAGTTTATAGTCATGCAAATGAACTGTATGTTGTGTAGTTTAACGTCTTGCTACAGGGACATAAGATTATGACATTTTTTACTATGATGATCAATGGGATTGGATCAACACGCCCGTCATTTGATAGTGAGTGCCCCGAAGGGTTTTCATCACATCCCCTTTATTTTGACAATTTTTCCTATAGCGCCCTTGCAAGTTTTCACTATAACCGTCTTTTCTCTTTCTTTTTTTTTTAACATACTTTTCTCATGGTGGCTTTTGGGGTGTACACCATGTCCATCATTTATTTTCTTCTTCTTCTCTTTTTACCCATGACACCCTACGGGTTTTTGTCATGTCCAGTTTTTGTGGGGGAGCGTTTAAGGTCATGCCGCCAAGACCTGGGCTATAGTTTAAGGTCATATAGCTTAGACCATCATGCAAAGCAGTTTAACGTCATGCGGTTAGGATGTATGCTATAGTTTGAGGTCGTATAACTTGGACTGTTGTGCGAAGCAGTTTAATAACATGCGGCTAGGACGTGTGCTATAGTTTAAGGTCGTATAGCTTGGACTGTGGCTATGCAGTTTAGGGTCTTGCAGCATGGACCGATGTGAAGCAGTTTAACATCATGCGGCCAGGACGTGTGTTATAGTTTAGGATCATATAGCTTGGACTGTGGCTATGCAATTTAGGGTCTTGCAGCACAGACCGGTGTGAAGCAATTTAACATCATGCGGCCAAGACGTGTCCTATAGTTTAGGGTCGTATAGCTTGGACCATGGCTATGAAGTTTAGGGTCTTGTAGCACGGACAAACGTCCTACATTTTAAGGTTTTACAGCTCGGACTAACACCATACAGTTTAAAGTCTTGCAGCTTGGACCAATGCCATGCAGTTTAAGGTTTTGCGACTCAGACCAACACTGTGTAGTTTAAGGTCCACTGCCTTGTAATTTAAGGTCTTGCATCTTAGACCAACATCGTGTAGTTTAAGGTCTTGCGGTTTGGACCAGTGTCATGCAATTTAAGGTCTTGCTGTTTGGACTAGTGCGAAGCAGTCGGCTAGGATGTGTGCTATAGTTCAAGGTTGTATAGCTTGGACTGTGGCTATGCAGTTTAGAGTCTTGCTACACGAACCAGTGCAAACCAGTTTAATGGCATGTGGCCAGGATGTATGCTATAGTTTAAGGTCATATAGCTTGGACCGTTGTGCGAAGCAATTTAACGTCATGTGGCTACGACGTGTGCTATAGTTTAAAGTCGTATAGCGTTGATCGATGTCGTGCAATTTAAAAGTCTTACTGCCTAGACCAGTGCCGTGCAATTTGAAGGTCTTACGGCTTGGACCAGCATCGTACAGTTTAAGGTCTTACGGTTTGGTCCGGTGCGAAGTAGTTTATCGTTATGCGACCAAGACGTATGCTATAGTTCAAAGTCGTATAGCTTGGATCGTTGTGTGAAGCAATTTAACATCATGCGGTCAGGACGTGTGCTATAGTTTAAGGTGGTATAGCTTAGATCGGTGCCATGCAGTTTAAAGGTCTTGCAGCCTGGACCAGTGCTTTGCAGTTTGAAGGTCTTGTGGCTTGAACCAGCACCATGCAATTTAAGGTCTTACGGTTTGGACCTGTGTGAAGTAGTTTAATGTCATGCGGCCAAGACATGTGCTATAGTTTAACGTCGTATACCTTGGATTCTGGCTATATAGTTTAGGGTCTTGCAGCACATATCAATGCCGTGCAGTTTAAGGCCTTGCGGGTGGGACCCACGTCTTGCAGTTTAAAGTCTTGCGTCTCAGACCAATGTCGTACAGTTTATGGTCTTGCAGCTCGGACCAACACCTTACAGTGTAAGGTTTTGCGGTTTGGACCAGTGCCTTCCAGTTTAAGGTCTTGCGGCTTGGACCAGCACCGTGCAGTTTAAGGTCTTACGGTTTGGATCAGTGCCGTGCAGTTTAAGATCTTGTGGTTTGGACCAGTGTGAAGCAGTTTAACGTTATGCTGCCAGGACGTGTGCTATAGTTTAAGGTCGTATAGCTAGGACTGTGGCTATGCAGTTTAGGGTCTTGCAGCACGGACCGGTGAGAAGCAGTTTAACGTCATGCGGCCAAGACGTTATCTTGATGTTGTCATCCATAGTTGAAGGGCATAGTTGTACCCATTATTTCATTCACCAGTATTAAATAGAACTTACAAGATAATAACAAAATAAAAATTGATTCCCCAAATATCTCTTGAATATATCACCAACTTATCACCAAGATATTCATCACATTTAGTTATTCAAAATATGAGATATGGATAATCATATCATCCATGTACCATATCAAGTATTATTTCAACAAGAGGAGACGTGTATTTCTTCACTAAATATTATTTTAGAGGAAAAAAGGGCTTACGGATGTTGCACAAATTCCCTATAGTAGGTTGTAAAACTATGAAATGTACTTTACCTCTGTATTTATTAATGAAAATTGGGTGGGCAGCCTACTCCCCCTACTGACTTACCCAAAAAAATTTATATCTTAACTCAAAATATTCTCAACTAAGTAAAGCTTACATAAATGGGCCTGGAGTCTTCTAAAGTACCCAAATTGAATTGTATGTGGCTTCTGAAAACTATAGTAGAGCATTAGCAAAGTGAGTGATAGAAAGATAGTCCCAGATAAAGGGTTCTGAATCTGAAGATACTTTCCTTATGACCCCTTCATCCGCAATAATTGAAACCTGTTTTTTTGATATTATCCTAGTACTATTCTTGCCAAAGTATGTTTTAATGAGGTCCGGTGCATTAGTGCTGGTATGACTGCACCCCTGCAAATTGTTAGGAACCATTCATGGCCTGCCTAAGAGCAAGTTATATGAGGATTTGACATGGATGATGTTGCATAAGTTATGAATCAAAATGTTGGAAACCTCTGTTAAAACAATGAGGGTCCCTGTTGAATGTTGCTTGGGTGTATTTTGGATCAATGCAATCCATAGAACACCTCATATAGACGTGAAACTAGTTGAAATATATCATAGAGCACCACATTGAATGCAAGTGGCTATATGCACCGCACAAAGTGGGCACAAAGGCCAAGGATAGTCATCAACAGCTCTTCTATAGCCCAACAAGCCCTTAAGGCAGAGACTGAAGGAAGAACTTAATCATTGGTGGTCCGCAATTCATAAAATCCGGACATCGGCCAAAATGGACAGTCGATGTCTGATATAAGCCAGACTGCCAATTAGATGTGAAGATCTCTGGCTGACCCCTTAAATGATCTCAGAATGGGATGAAATTTGGGAAGCGTATAAGAGAAATCAGGACTTTGAACTTTCATATGACACCAAATTGTCAGGCCAACAATCGAGAAATTTGGTTAAATTTAATCTAGGTGTTCAAAACCAACCCTCAAAATTTCAGAATGTTTGGATACCATTTAAACCGATTTTCAAATTTTTAAAGTCGATTGTCACTTTTCGAACTGACGGTGGCATTGTTCATATAGAATATTCATAGAAAAGGGGTCCAATTAACAGAGCAACCCAAAGCAAATGATCTCATATTGGGATGGAACTTGGTGGGATATCAATCCAGGTCATTTCAAGTACAATTTTCAAAATTCAGATCATTTAAACATCATTTGACCTTATTTTTGAAAAGCCAAAGTCCCACACCACAGATCATTTGAACAACATTTGACCTTACTTTTGGAAGGCCAAAGTCCCACAGCACAAATCATTTGAACATCATTTGACCTTATTTTTGAAAGGCCAAAGTCCCGCAACAAGATTCTGATGATCGAATAGAAGGCACCCATTTTTTAGTAGAGCCCACTGATACTTACAGCGACCAAGGAACTTTCCTCCCAAATCACAGAGTATTTTGAGCTAAAATTAGTACGTATAATCCTCTTTTAATGCTCTACAATTAATATAAGGAAAATTATTTCATGCGGGCTGGACCGCATTTCTACATATAGGGTCCAGAAAGTGTAAAGCAGCCATCTTAAAGGTGGATGAAAATTGGTGTGCAAATCTAAACACAATGGAAACTAATGGTATAAATGTTTTCTTACTAGAATTATTATTTTTAATTTTTAATATTTATTTATTTATTCATATTTATGATCTCCATATTAGAGATTACATGTCCTTAAAAATTAAGTTTTTAAAATCAATCTCAAAAATAGATTTATTAAGAGGCCTACGTTTCTACATATGCAGGCTTGGCTGCATAAAAATTGGGTCCTTAATATAATCGCTCGAACCAACTACTTCACGACTTGGGAAAATATGAAATTGGGGGAAAACAAGACCTAATATAGCATGAACCAGTGATTTAAGAAACGGATCAATGACCAGGATCGGGCATCCCAAAAATTAGTCCGGATTCGTGAATTAGCAACATGCCATTTTATTATGTGGAAAAAACAGTGAACTGGCAAAAAAATATGTCAAAAAACAGTGAAACGACCAAAAACTGGTCTGGATCGGCGAATCGATAGTCCAGACTGCCGTTGGACTGTAGCGAATCATTTTACTGTGCTGAACTTCCGGTTCCCTTCTAGACTCAGCCGTTTTCCTATATATGTATATAACCGAAATAGAGTGACCAATTCCTAGGTCATACCAGATAATTCCTTGCTGACCCGGTGTTTTTTAAATCACTAGCATGAACCATGAACAAAGTTTGATAGAGAACTCTGTAAATACAAATGAGTTTTTGGGATGGGGTTTGAGCCACATAATGCTCAATTCAAAATTGCCCGCCCATCTATGAAAGAAATGTGGCCCAAAACTATGTCAAATTGGCATAAGAAGCACTAAATTAGAAGGTTCACTAAGGAAAAAGTGTAGAATTGGATGGTGCGTGTAAACCCTCTGAAAGGTTGGCAAAACATTGAAACTTGCGGTTAGTTTTGCATAACTAACTTGTCCTTTTGATAATAAAACATGGGCAAACCGTAACTTAATCCTTTTGCCCTATAAATACCCCATACTTGAGCCTTTTGATGGATACTCAGTGATATATAGGGGTGGCAACCGGTCAGATCAGGTCCGGATCGAGGACTGGATCCGAAAAAAATGTATGGGACCTAGACCTTGACCCAGACTCGGACCCGACCAGACTTGATTGAACCCAATTCAAAAATAAAAAATATATATATTAAAATATTATGTTAAATATATACATTTATTATTTATATATTATAACTAAATATATATAATTATATATATTTAAATATTATTTAAATATTATATATAATAAATATTATTTAAATAAGAGAGAAGACCGAATTTCAATCCTTGGACATGCAACTAATAAGCTAAGAGGTTGAGTTTGAAGAAGATTAAATGGTTTTTAAGATCAAATTCGACTGAATTGACATCAAAATCCAGACTCCTCTTCAAAATTTTGTAGAATTTGGCAGCAGAACAAAAAGCAAACACAAAATCCCTTATATCATGTACACAAGGTAAGCAAAACCATAATTTGCCAGGTCATGTCATAACGTGTGTCTTTCTACTTTTATTTTCATTTATCATGGAGTAAGTTACGTACGGCCCAAGATAATTACCTAAAATATAATACAAAAATTATAAAAAAGGTCAGTCAACTCGTATTTTTTTATTTTATTCAAAATTTCACCTCGGTCTTTTTTTTTTTAGTTTCCGTTAGTAGGCCAGGCAGTCCGAGGTTCCCATCCTCGGACTACCGTTTTTCCCAAAAAATAAAAATAAAGCGCGTTTCGAGGATGGGACCTTGGACTGCCCTGGAACTGAGTTTTGCTTAGTCCAGAGAGCGATCCGAGGTCCCCATCCGCATACCGATGTTTTTCTCAAAAAAAGAAAAGAAAAAAAACACGGTTCGAGGATGGAGACCTCATATTGTTGTTTTTCTCAAAAAATAAGAAAGGAAGAACGGTCCGAGGATGGGGACCTTGGACTGTTCAGGAACTGAGGTTTGCTCAGTCCAAACGATGGTCAGAAGATTCTAACCTCGGACTGCTAATCCTCGGACCACCTGGGCACTGCCCTTAAAGCTTGGGGCACTGCCCTACTAATGGAAAAACAAAAAATTAAAATGTAGTCCGAGGATGCCATCCTCAAACTGATTGGTAATTTTGAAGAAAAAAAAAACGTGGGTTGACCGACTTTCTACGTAATTTTTACCAAAAATTATCTCATTTTGTATTTTAAATTGATAACAATCTTCATTAAAAAAGTAATAATAAAGTAAAATTTGATAACAGCCCAACATATTGGACTTCACATGTAATGTCTAAGAGTAATTGTGACCTCACAGTCTTTAATTTGATAACAGCCCAACATATTGGACTTCACATGTAATGACTAAGAGTAATTGTGACTTCACAATCCTTTATATATATAATTTTCCCTATTAAATCAGGTGATATTTTGGGATTAAAATGTTTTGCATAAGACAGGTACTTAGAAAGATCAAAAAGTCCGAGTGGCAAATTGGACAAGGCCATTGTACTTTTTGTGACAGTGTTACCCCTCATATAAACCTTAGATGAATAACCTAGACTAACAAAATCATTTTGCATAGTTTCTAGGGTAGGCGCAGCCTGAACCTGGCCCATTACTGAAAGAAAGACTTATGTGATCTTTTATTGGAGAATACATTTTTTTTTTTTTCTTCACCCATTTCTTTTAGCAAAAGATCACTTACATACGGTCTTTATTATAATAAGATAAATTTCAAAATAAAATCAACATAACAATAAAGCCAAGATCTTAACAACTTATGCCATTGAAACAACTACGCACTATGCTTGAGAATAAAAGATAAGATTGTAAGAAACAAAAGGAAGAGTGCCGGAGATTACCTCAATCGGGGTTATTACACTCCACACCGAGTCACCACCATCCGATGGGATCAACAATCTAACTTCAATCTCGAACTGGGAAAATAAATTTCGACCAAACCACACCAATGGAACATGAACCCCTTTGGTCACAAACTCAAACCCTAAGTGAATTCTCTTAGCAACTTAGTTTGAGAGAGATACAGTATCTTTTTGCTAAACCCTAAAACCCTTAGCCCTAAATTCATATTTGAGGGAGAGAAGAACTCCATAACATAAACCCTTAGGTTCTTTCACAATGTGGGAGAGAGAGATCAAAAAGAGAGATAAACTTTCTTAAGAGAGAGAGATAGAAAGATACGGTGTAGAGATTTTTTAGTAGAAACAATCCATTTTTATAGGCTTTGAATAAAATTAGGGTTTCCTAGGGTTTTCTTTGGCTCGCCTCTTCTTGTGAGATTGAACATCGACCGTCGATCAAAAGTGACTTGTGGGGTGAGAGATCTGAGTTATCCATTCTATAGATGAGCTATCAACATTATGAAAGGTGCATGAACTATTATCCTCCTTTTCTAAACCATTTTTCCATCAATAAAAATTAAATAAATTAAATATAATCAAAATATTATGCATACTATAAAATAACACAAGTCTACGCAATCGTTCCACAAAATCTTTCAAATATATATCAAGTCAATATCTTCCAACCATATGGTCACATGCCATATCACCAAAAAATAGGAAAGAGAATAAGGGTGGGGCGTGCCACCCAAGGCCCCACCTTCTAAAAAATTATGGCTCCCATGTGCACAATGAGCTCCCATGATATTTATATATATATATAATTAATAAAAGGATTTTAAAATATTATTTGAGTATTTAAACAATTGTAAAATCAATATCTTTAATTTTATAAATTCAAATATTATAAATAAAATATTTAGGGGTTCATAAAAATTCAAATAATAATCTTAAAATCATTTCCATCATAAAAAAAATACAATTAAATTAATTTGATGGGAAAAGGATCCATATGGTTTAGGAATCAACAATCATGAGGCACTCCACCTTCAACTGTGGACTGCAGACCACACTTGCTTTATTAGACTGACCCGGTGTTTTCCATGACCCACAGTTTAAGCAGGGGCTCATTAGCGGATCACCAAAGTCCAACCGATGAGCCAAGGGATCGCAATCCCAGTCTGTGGATTTCAGGTCCTCCCCTAGAGACGAGTCAAGTCACCTAGATCTGATGCGACCATAGCTCCTATGGTACATATGGGTATCTCTCGCACATGTATACGCTTCACCCTAAAAAGTGGATTTCTGGCTTTTTCGAACGATCTATCGATATGCATGTCGTGTGATAGTATATGGATGAGGCTTTAGCCCTTGTCTCTATAAGCCACCATCACACACAAGGGTCACACAGTCCCCCGGCTTACTCATCCAGGTATATTCTCCGACCTCATCAAGGGCTAACCCATTAAAACCCTTCTCGGTTTGTTCTTTTTGTCCAGATAATATGAGTTTTTCCCAATCAACTGGCCTAAATCGTCTAGCACAGTCCGGTATCTGCAAACATCGTTTGCTTATTATGGTCCACAAGGGACTACACTCCCATAGAGTTCATGTTCCACTAAATCATTTCATTTTACAAGCACTCATAATGCTTTTAAAGGCTACATAAACCCAACATCTCCTATTTGGCCTTTGAAGGCCTTACATTCTCTCTTTCTCACTTTCGCTCATTAACATCTCTCTCTCCCAATTACAATCTCTCTCAAGCATTTTTACTTATTCTCTCAATACACTAATCATGGCTTTCGCCATCAATCATTCAACAAAAAGATTTATAAAGGCAACATATTTTTCTCTTTACTGCTCAGATCTCATCCCAAAAATGATCGTAGCTCATCTTTCACATCATATAGTAAATCATGGACCTATTGTCGCAACAGACCATCACGTACCCTCATCGCATGGGGTCGTATGTGCATGGGCTCAAAAGTGTTCTTCAAATAAGATGTTCCTTTTTGTAGCCATACGACCAGCATCAAATATTTGGATTCCATGAGTAAACAACATTATAGTATGTTGTTCCATTTGCCATGTCAAATACTAACAGGTGCTCCCACTAGAATATGTAATTTATCTAGATCTCGATCTTTCTCAATCTCACCTCATTCTTTAGGTGATAAAAGTATGGTTTTATATGATTGAAGTTCTTAAGGAATTGTGGCTCCTTTGATAAGCATATCGTCACCATGTTGTCGTAGAAAATTCTTATTGCCTCACAACACACGAGGTGAAAGTCAAGTCGATTAAGAAATTTTTTAATCCATACGGTCTCTTTGATCACCAAACAACATGTCACGTAATCTACTTTCATGGTGGACAATTTCGTCACATCCTATTTTTTTTATTTCCAAAAAACTGTACCCTCTTCAAACATGAACACATATCCAGATGTAGACTTCGTATCATCTGGATCTGTTAAATAGCTTGCACCTGTATATCTTAATATCCAACTAACTAAAAAAAAAGTGGAACTGTAGCAGCTCCCACTCAATTATTGCACATACAACATATACATTCCCAACATTCTTATGCATATATCATGAGGTAGCATATCAAGTCTCATGCAATATGTAATTCAATACCCGTTGGTTTCACAATATGCAAAAACCTTCATGAACCACAGAGGTTCAACCACACTAGACATCTTGTTAGTAATTCATACAAACCAAATTATTTAATCAACACAACATGTATTAAGGAAGTCTAGCATGATGGCATTCCTATAACATTCCCTATGGTTCAAAGTCTTAGGTAATCGAGGATTCTAAATAACTAGAAACATGAGTCAAGGCATATAGGTATTTTAAAAAAAAAAACAATGCATGATAGTTTTTCTCCCACTTTTATAAATGCCTTCAAGACAGAATGTTTTTCTTTTTAATAAAAAAATTGACTTGGTATATATATATGCATTCACAAGCAATAGTTATATAATAGTATGACAGTTTAAAATGATTTTCATAAAAACTTAAAGGACTTTGCATGACTATGTGGTTTTCTCAAAACCATATTCATAGACTCAGGCTTTTTTCAAATCATCCAATTTAATTATAACATACATGCTTAGCCTTCATAAATCATTTTACTGCATTCACCTTTAATTTGCTACCAAGTCAAGTTCTTGGCTATAAAAACAAATCATATATATCATCTTATAATTTTATCCAAAATAATGCACAACTAAATAATGTCTATTAAAGCCTTGACAAAATACTTCCTTTTTTAGCAATTATGGAGAATTTATCAAGACATTATCATCACATGCAACACATCATATTATGGACATTATTGAGAGGATGGTCACCAAGACCAAGTTCCACCAGAACTCTCCCTTTGTGCTTACATATTTGAATAAGCCACACACATCTCTCGTGTTTCATCCTTAGGGCTCAAAACCCTTGATCAAATCACATCTCCCTGTGTATTACTACTTTCAGTAGTTCATACTCAAGCACAACGAGCCACAAAAACACAAGGTATTCAAAACTGGCTCTTTCAAATTTGTTAGTACTTATCACTTAATGTCCATACACTCCATACGTATTCATAAAACAATTAGCTAAAATATAACTAAAGCATATTAAATAAAGTTATTGAATCATCTATCTCTATATGGCCTTTCCATATAATATGGGATAGATTTCATACCTCAAAACCATGTAGTGTGGTACCTGAGCTTTATTGATTCATCGTTTTTACTTGTTTAACAAGCTTTTGTAATCTTGAAAGTACATGCAACTCTTGGAGAATTATTGGTTATTGGTTTCACATGTCACGAAGTGTCAATCTCTTCGGCACTTGGATTCTCCTGCCTTATACCTTGAAGAAAATCTCTTCTTTATCCCATTATTTTAAATATCACAATTTCGATTCTCCCACTGATCTTTAGCGTTTCTATGCTACCACCAAGTCTCTCTATATATCTATTCATTTCAAAGAAACTAATATGTTTTTATAGGTATTATGTTTCTTCTTCTCTCTGCTATTTTCATATCGAATACTCTTGACATAAAGTGTCTTATCTTGCTAACTCTGTATTACATCTCTCTGAAGTTGTACTATAATAAACCATACTCATGGCACACTATAAAGCCTTTTAAAATGAGTCTTAAAGGTCTCCATAATTGGGAATTCAAGGATGTGTCGTAACATGCCACATCTTTTAATTTACTACAGTATAGAACATGAACATCCCATGATAAAAATATGATATTTATCAACTCATAAAAAGTTTATCTCTGAATCTTTTTTAGTATTGAAATAGACTCAAAAATATAAAATAATGCTCATTTCCAGTCCTAAATCATACCATATAGTGAGTCTTCGTTTCAGTGACATTTAGGCCACAATGGAATTTTTTCAGTTGAAAATCATGTTGGGCACCTCTTAATAAAAATTTGTTTCTCTCAATCCTCAAAGAATTTCTTTTTGAAATCTTTTGTGTTGAAAACTAGACTCAAAACCAAATCATAACATCATAATTTGAATCCCAAATAACACTTTTCTTTAGAGAAATAAATAAGTGACATTCCCATCACAAAATAAATCATACTGCAGAATTTCAGAATGAACACTATCTAGTAAAATTGTTTTTTCTCTCTACCATCATAGAGTTTCCCTTTCAAACCAATTTTGTTTGAAATTAGACACATAATAGTAACACATCTATTTTCACAAGCCTTATATTACTCTGTTAAGTAGGCTTGATAAATATAGCTGTTCATGTCTTAAATGAAGGACGTACCAAATTATAGAAAATTCAAGATGACCTCTTTTCAATTTAAAATTTTTAGTCTTCTTTTCCTATAGATATATCTCTCTCAAATAAATTTTATTACAAATTAGACTTAGAATGGAAGTCTAAAAATTTAGTGTGGACCATAAAACATTGTATTAAGTATAAAAATGAAATCATGACTTCCAAGTCATGGAAATAGTTTTTGTTGCAGAAAACAGCACTTGCGCACCTTTCAATAAATTGGTCTTATCTTTCAAACCACGAGGACTTTCTTCCTGAAACATTTTTTTACTTGAAAGTAGACTCAATTTTGTGAATTATATTAAAATTTCAACAAGAAATAAAATTATATGATGGATGGGAAAAATCACTAAACTCAACGGATAGTTCTTGGATTTTGCAGGGTCAGAACTGACACCCTATATTGATGATTCCATAACTCTCGATTCCCTTTGGTTCTCCCACTGAAATTTTTCAGGTAGATCCTACGATTAAATACACAAAATATTAATGAAGTATGTAATAGAAAAATACTTCATTATTTTCTTCACATCTCTATTCCAAAATAGCCTAGAATACTCATTATGCAGAGTGTCTTTTTTGTGTTGAAATATTTCAATAATTATTAACCGTGGGTGTATTTCTTGACCACAAAGATAAATAGTTTTCTTATATCTCATTCCCAAGCTTGATCTCAACCTCAATAAAGAGAAAAGATAACTCATGGCATCAAGTATCAATAGCTCTGATACCAATGAAAGAAAGACCTATGTGATCTTTTACAGGGGAATACATTTTTTTTTTTTTTCTTCACCCTTTTTTTTGGCAAAAGATCACTTACATGTGGTCTTTATTATAATAAGATAAATTTCAAAGTAAAACCAACACAACAATAAAGCCAAGATCTTAACAAATTAATGTCATTAAAACAACTATGCACTATGCTTGAGAATAAAAGATAAGATTGCAAGAAACAAAATGAAGAGTACCGGAGATTACCTCAACTGGGCTTATGATACCCCACACCGAGTCACCACCATCCGATGGCGCGGGATCCACGGTCTAGCTTCAATCTCGAACGAAAAAGTAAATTTCGACCAAACCACACCAATGGAACATGAACCCCTTTGATCACAAATTCAAACCCTAGGTGAATTCTCTTAGCAACCTAGATTGAGAGAGATGGATTCTCTTTTTGCTAAACCCTAAAACCTTTAGCCATAAATCCATATTTGAGAGATATGAGAGAAAAACTCCATAAACTAAACCCTTAAGTCCTTTTACACTGTAGGAGAGAGAGATCAAACATGAGATAGTTAAATTTTCTTAAGAGAGAAAAATAGAAAGATAAGGTGTAGAGATTTTTTGGTAGAGACAATCCATTTTTATAGGCTTTGAATAAGATTAGGTTTTCTTTGGCTTGCCTCTTGTTGTAAGATTGAATATAGACCGTCGATCAAGGGTGACTTGTGGGGTGAGAGATATGAGCCATCCATTCCACAAATGGGCCATCAACATTATGAAAGGTGCATGAATCATTATATCCCTTTCCTAAACTATTTTCCCATCTATAGAAATTAAATAAATTAAATCTAATCAAAATATTATGCATACTATAAAATAGCACAAGTTTACTCAATCTTTCCATAAAATCTTTCAAAGATATATCAAGCTTATATCTTCCAACCATATGGCCACATTCCATATCACCTAAAAATAAGAAAGAGAATAAGGGTAGGGCGTGCCACCCAAGGGAGGCACTCATGGGCCCCACCTTCTAAAAAAATATGGCAGGCCCATGTGCACAATGGCCTTCCATGATATTTTTATATATATAAAATTAATAAAAAGATTTTAAAATATTATTTGAATATTTAAAAATTATAAAATCAATATCTTTAATTATATAAATCCAAAAATTATAAATAAAATATCTTGGGGTTCATAAAAATTCAAATAATAATCTTTAAATAATTTTCATCATAAAATAAATACAATTAAATTAATTTGATGGGAAAATGAACCATATGGTTTAGGAATCAACAATCATGGGGCACTCCACCTTCAACTGTGTACTACAGACCACACTTATTTTATCAGACTGACCCCGTATTTTTCATGACCCTGCAGGTCACTAAAGTCTGCCCGATGAGCCAAGGGATCGCAATTTCAGTTTGTGGATTTCAGGTCTTTCCCTAGAGACGAGTCAAGGTCACGTAGACCTGATGCGACCATAGCTCCTATGGTTCATAGGGGTATCTCTCACACGTGCATACGCTTCACCCTAAAAGGTGGATTTATGGCTTTCTCGAATGATCAATCGATACGCATGGCGTGTGATGGCACATGGATGAGGCTTTGGCCCTCGTCTCTGTAGGCCACCATCACACACAAAGGTCACACAGTCCCTCGGCTCACTCATTCGGATATATTCTTCAATCTCATCAAGGGCTAACTCATTAGAACCCTTCTCGGTTTGTTCTTTATGTCCATGTAACATGGGTTTTACCCAACCGACTGGCCTAGATCATCAAGCACAGTCCGGTATCTGCAAACATCATTTGCTTAGTATGGTCCACGAGGAACCACACTCCCACTGAGTTCATGTTCCACTATATCATTTCATTTTACAAGCACTCATAAAGCCTTTAAAGGCCACATAGACCCAACAGTCCTAACCATGTATACTTATCATGGTCTACGAGGAACCACACTCCCACTGAGTTCATGTTCCACTATATCATTTCATTTTACAAGCACTCATAAAGCCTTTAAAGGCCACATAGACCCTACAGTCTTAACCATGTATACTTATCAAGGATGACAAGATTATATAGCCATATACCGTATGTAATTATCCATGGGTGGTGTAGATTACCTAATCTAAGTTCCCATGTTTGTAAGTAGAATAACACTTCATCTACATTGTTAATTAATAAGTACGTACAATGGATGGCAGCAGGACTACCCAATTTTCACTTTTATATTAACACCACCCATTTTACTCGCAATTTTCTAGTGTTCTTATGTTCAATTCCCTTCTTGGTGTCAACCAGTGTTCCAAACCCTCGATGAGTTGGGTGGCCCATCCAGTTCTATATATGGGTTGGATTGCTGGATCGGCGATTCACATCAGTTTGAATTAGTAATCTAAAAAAATATTAAAATAAATAATAAAATTGAATTAAAATATGATTTATAAGGTTGGAATTTTAAGGACCTAAAGAAACATTATATAAACTCTAATAAAAAAAATAAAAATAAAAAATAAAATAAAAAAGGTGTTCTAAAGGGAACCACAAGGACCATTACCTGAACTGATTCGGTCCAGAAAGATTCCTGACACCGGGTTTCAAAACAATGACCCAAACAATTGTTTCCACTCTCACGGATCTCCGAGTTTAATGGTATCATAAAGTAAAAGTCAAGAGGTTAAAAGACCTTTACTGAAAAGGACGTGAAATCCCTTGACTCGTTTGAACTTTGTATTTTTTAGCATAGACTCACCTAGGCAGGAACTCGGGCCAGCATAGCGTCCTCCTCCGGGAGCACACTGTAGACTTACTTGGGATATAAATTTCTCCTAGGTTATGCAGTTTACTTAGAAGGTTATAGGCTTATAGCCCTAGACTTTGGTATCCTAAAAAACTGTTTTGTTTCATCCAACGGAGTGAATATACTAGCGAAAATATATTATATTCTCGTGGGAGTAGAATGTACATTTACTCCCTCAAGTAGAACCTCATTAGAATTAAGAGTAGGATCTCAAATTTTGGGGCAGTAGCCTCTTCAACTCTGACCTCAATTGAAAAAGTTTCCTAATTGTACCTTTTATACACGCAAAATAAAATGATGTCTCGAAATTGATCAGAGACCATCTAATTTTTAGAGGGTGAGATCTGAATCTTACAAAAACTCAAATTGTAATTTTTTTTAAAAAAAATAATCATTTAGTAATTCTTAAGTGGTTCCCAAAATTTCAGATTAAAAAAACTCCTCCCAAATAGGTCTTCTGACTGAGGAACTAGAAGTAAATTATACTCCAAAAGGAACATAGCATACACGCCCAATATACTATATGCTTATGGGATTGTCTACAAAAAGATTATTTACCTTTTGTACAAGGAGTTCACAATTATTATTGTCCCTTAGATTTCAAATTGAGTAGATGTAAGAGTATCATTGATTAGACATAAATTTCAAAACAAAAATTTCTCAGACTACATGACTCACCCCAAGCCATCTAATTTGACATCTAATGAGTGAGAATAGTTGTGATCTACTTATAGAAAAAGTAAAAGAAAAAGTTTATATAAGGTTGCAACCTTAAAATATAGAACTACAGATGCACCTAAAAAATCCACTGGAAAATATTGTTTTAATGTTTAAAAACCCTTTAATTGAACATCTCAACATTGAGTTGTATGATTATGAAAAAAAAAAAGATTTTGAATCCCATAACAACACATTATCTAGACCGTTTATTTTCAAAATTTTCATTTATTTATAGATCTATTTGATTTTAACTATATTTAGTGTTTAAAATTTTATAATTAGATATAAAACTTGATTTGAGAAAATCTTAAAAATATTTTACATCAAAATTATATGTCATGAATAAATTTGAAGGTGCACCTTAATTGGGTTGTTTAAAGTTGCAACCTTATGAAACCGCACCCAAAAGTAAATGGTGTCTTTATGGACAATACCAGTACTTTATAATATAGTATATATATATATATATATATATACTTTCAAGGGCTAGATGCTCACTTTTTTGGTCTTCACAGCAGTCCCCACCTCTAAGTTAACGTCCGGATATAAATGGAAATGATAACGGTGACAAGCTTCCTAATTTTTTATTAAAATGTTGACCTTTCCTGATTTATTATTAGGTGCAATGATAGTCTTATTTTACTATTTCCTCAACCACATGCAAAACGCCTAACTTATATTCGTGAGATTTAGCCAAAGAAAATCATAGCGAATCAAATAAAGGGGATCATGTGTTTTTTTTCCTTCATCGAATAATCCACCTAACGCTTCTATTAGTTTGTCTACAAACTAAATAATTCATTATTGCTGAAAGATTATATGCTCTTGCGGAAGCATATTGAATATTAACTCCCTCCGCAACCTCATGTCGGAGTATATGTGGAGCTCTTTCCTCAACCTAGGGACCAACCTCACAAAAATGGTAGACAATCCCAAAAAAGTAGTATGTGTCATTTTTTAAGTATTTATAAATCTACTCAATCTATATTATTTTTCAAATTTTCAATTTTATAACTTGGATCAAATACAAATTTCCAAGCCGTCGTATGGTTTCTACACTAAAACTACATCTTGAAACAAAATTTAGAAACATGCCTTACTTCTATAATATAATATAAGGAAGCAACCTTAAAAAAGGTATGTTTATTTAAAATAAATCTGCCTCAAAAGACTAAGTTGCTACGGTCAAACTTAGATTTCAACGGTCAAATATAAATGGTTAAAAGATTAGAATTTAATTTTTCTTAAAAATACGGGTGCACAAATTTCTTATTAAGAAAGAGATGTGGTTTGCATGAGGTTCAACGCACATCTTTAAATAGTATAAAAAGATATAATTTCAGTTCTAAAAATATTTATGATGACCCAAAAATTTATTTTTGTCTATAATTATAATATTTAAAACTCAAAAAAAAGTGTAGATCAAGTATATCTATGAACACTTAAAAATTGACAATCCAAATAATGCATAACAATATGGTACACTATTGTAATTAGGGGTGGCAATTGAGGCCGCGGACCCAAGACCCGTTGGGTAAACCTGACCCTGGATCCAGATATGGTCTTGGGATTAGATCCGACAATTCTGGTCTAGCTCCAATAGCCTAGACCCGATTTAGGTCGGGGTCCTAGTCCAAACCCAAGGTCCAAGTAATCCCTCCTAATTCCAGTCTAGGTCTGGGGCTTTGAACCAATATGACCAGGGCCTATAGTAGACTTTTTGGTCCAATACCCAGACCCGACCCGACGGGTCCTATTGCCCCCCCTAAAATTTCTCTCGAATAGGTCTTTAGTCTCGCCCTCGACTCGAGAAAGTAACTGTACTCCCGAGAGAGTACACTTGCGACCGATGTTTTTACTAAGCAGTGTAACAACTTAAGTCCAAGTAGTTGGTGAAAAAAACATCAAACCGTATTTGAAAAGCAAAAAAAACGAACGCGTTTAAAAAATTACGAAGAAATGTGGCGTTCGTCCTACCACCAAGTTGTCGACACGTGGCATGAGAAGGTTTGGCGTTATGTCGTGATCGACGTGTCCCAGACGTTCCCGCGTTTATCGGGTCACGCGCCTTCTTCACCACGTGCTCAAGAATAAGAAGAGAGAAAAAGAGAAAAAGACGAAGAAGTTTTAGAGAGAGAGTGGAGGGAAAGGGGTTTAGACTCTAGAGAGAGAAACGGGCGGCTTTTGAATTTAAACACGCGGTATCTATAATTTAGAAACGTGTTTCCTTTACGCGATCCACTTGTACCACTGGCATTTTCCATCTGGTTTCCGTGACGGCGTTAACTATGACAGAGAATGTTTCCCTACAAGGTATCCTTCTCTTTTACCTAAATGACAGAAAGAAATATACCCATGTTTGCTAGATGTTCCCACCACGGGAAAATAAATCTTTTCAAACTGAAATTATGGGTTCGAGTTAAAAAAAATAAGATTAAAATTGGGATTTACTTTAGGGAAAAGTTGATATAAGGTTGCAACCCTGCAATGTAGAATCACATATGCATCTCAAAATTTTATCGGAAATATTGTTTTAATCTTGAAAAAATATTCTAATCGATCATCTTGATATCGAGATGTATGAATATGAAAAAAAAAGTTTTTGAGTCCCGAAAATTGTACCTTTTGCAACACATTATCTAGACCATCCATTTTCAAGATTTTCATATATTTATAGATCTACTTAATTTTAACTATTTTTGAAATTTAAAATTTTCTAATTAGGTATGAAAATAGATTTTAAGATAATACTAAGAATTTTTTACAATAAAATTATATGTTATGGTAAAATTTTAAGGCGCCCCTTAATTGGATTGTTTAATGTTGCAACCTTATAGAAACCACACCTTTTACTTTATAGGGTGTGGTTTGTAGTATCATTATGAGTGCACAAAATGGTATTGTCTACAAAGAATCCATTTGCCTTTGGAAAAAGTTTATATAGAGTTGAGACTCTAAACAATCAAAATGTAGGTTACCTGAAAACTTTCATTAGAAGATGTTGTTTTGATGCTCAAAATATCCTCAAATTGATCATCTCGACATCAAGATGCATGAACATTAGAAAAAAAAAATGGATTTCAAGCTTTGGAAATAATGCATCTTGTAGCACATTTTTGGACCGTCAATTTTTAAAATTTTCAAGTTTTTATAGATCTGCTCATTCTACACGATTTTTAAAGCTTTAAATTTTATAATTAAAGATGAAAATATATTTAAGGCTATCACAAAGATATCCAGTATTGAAAACACATTTTTTGACACTATTTGAAAGTATGCTCTACTTTGATTATCTAAAGCCTTAGCTCTATACAAACACACCCTTTATTTTTTCTACATGGAGGTAACAATAATTTCCACTCATTAGATGTCAAATTGGAAGGCTTGGGGTGAGTCACGAAGTCCGAGAATCTTAATTTTTGCGGAACTTTGTGTCTATTCAATAACAGTCTTATAACCACTTATTTTGAATTTTAAGGGACAAAAATGATTGTGACCTCCATGTACAAAAAAGAAGTGGTCTTTTTATAGAAAATCCCAGAAGTGGTCTTTTTGTAGAAAATCCCATAAAAAAAATTAAGTTTTGAGTTTTTAAATACTTAAATATGACTAGTGTTTAAAAAACCTAGCGATCTAATCGGGAATCGCCTATTTGGATCAAGCATCGGATGAGACTATTCCGGTTTCTTTAGAAAACTGTGAAATGGTCTAGTTCCCTAAAAATCGAGTAATTCTGTCAAGGAACTAGGTGTGTCTGTTAGGGAACTGAGCGATCCAGACCAATATGATCCCTTGGTTCCTATATATAATATTTGTTATTTTTCATCTTTTATTGTTTTCAAGTTTTTTAGTTTTTTGGGTTGATTTCCCTCTGGATAACTAGTCAAATTTACCAATTTCGACAGCTGATTTGCCGATCCAAATCAAATTTCAGGATGGGCAACTCACTAGCTGATCTAGGCTTTGAAAGACTGGATACGACCATCCAAAATAAAATGGTCCCAATATGCAATTTTTAGACAGTAGGATTTCTTAAGGTACACAAAGTATATATATATATATATATAAGTAATGATCCAATGAGACCCTCCATTACCTATGTGATAATTTTTTTAGATATTTGTGCCAAATTTAATAATGATCATTTGGAGTCTTGCACACATGAGTGTGGAAGGGTCTCATAGGATCATTACTCTATATATATATATACAAGTACAAAGTATATTATATACTTACTCTCTCAGCAGAAGACTAATTTGGGAAGATTTTTTTGATTTGAAAATCCAAGTACCACCTAAAAATTACAAGATAATTATATTGCAAAGAACAATTTTGAATTTTGAATTTTGAATTTTTTGGCACTTAGATCTCACCCTTCAAAATTTGAACCTTTTTATACAATTTTGAAGCCTTATTTTTTTCAAAGCGAAGTATATAATGAGACCATTTACTTTGATACGACTTGGTCAAAATTAATCTTGACCATTGGATATGAAATTGGGTGGCTGTATTTATTTCATTAACCAAGCTCAAAGTCTAAAAAAAGTTTCTCGAACTTTGTACAAGCTCTCATATTTCACATCGGAAGATTGAAAATAATCGTAACTTTCTTATACCTTCATTGTATCCAATCCCTTTTTTCAAACCTATAGATAATGCAATTTGGAACTCTTTCTTATCGAGTATATAAGTTGAAGATGTTACATTGACCTATAAATAGAAGATGTGCTCCAGCAGAATCTATTGACATTTATGCAAATGATAATTTCTCACGAGTGTTAAATATGAAGTCCAGTTTAACAAACTTTGCCTAAAAATGGGGTGCAAAATTAGGCCAATGGTCTACCACTCTACCTTGATTTGCGTTTAGGGGCAAAATTAGGTTAGAGGCCATTTTTTCTGGTCAAAATTTCAGAAATTAGGTCCATAAGTTGCGTTTTGCCAACACGATGCCCTGGACTACATGGAAAGAATTGACCACTCGGATTCATACTCTCTCTCTATCTTTTTCTCTCTCTCTCATTGTAAATATTTAGATACTAGAAGATTCTAGTGTGGAATTCGAAGAACCCAAGTTTAAAATTAGACAAATATCTCTAAAATCTAGAAAAGAAACAAGTTCATCTACACGCATACATCCATCCATATGTCACTAATTTAGCATCACTAAACTTTCTATGATTTGAGTTAGAAAACAACCAAGTTGTATGGAAAACTTTCCTTAGACAAGGATTGAAAAATCGGCCAAGTCTACTCGGACTCGGTAACTTGAACTTAGCTCCTTGTCGGGCTGAGTAAGCAGGTAAAACTCAAGCCCCATAAAAAATCTAAAAGAAAATCGTAAAAATACATTGTAAATATATAATCAATGTATAAATATTATGTCTCTAATTTGGAGTTTTTTTTATAGTAATTTGCCAGTTTTTCTTGTCATATGTATTACATCTATATTTTTCTCTCTTTTTATATTTTTCTAAAAATATCTCCAACTATGAATCTATTGTTTCTAAATCCGTGTTTCATATTTTTTTTATCACTTTTCTTGGACTTCTATGTTGCCTCTTATTGCATTTCACCTTTATAAATTTTATTCTATTTTTAAATAATTTTTATTTTATTTTATTTTTAAGGCTTTTTACAAATGTTTTAAACACTACTAAGCTTATCCTACTTAGACTTGGGCCGAGTTACTCGCCCAGAGCATGTCAAAAAACATTGTTCTAGAGAGGAAAATGGGCTCATATAGCCATAGTTTACTTTGAAGCTTGAAAGTTCAATATTTGAACCAGCATTTTGAGACCCAGTGATTCGGATGAAGAATCGCCGATCTGGACCTGGAATTCACTTGGAACGAACCGGTTTTAGGAAGATATCGATCCAAAGCATGTCAAAAAACATTGTTCTAGAGAGGAAAATGGGCTCATATAGCCATAGTTTACTTTGAAGCTTGAAAGTTCAATATTTGAACCAGCATTTTGAAACCCAGTGATTCGGATGAAGAATCGTCGATCTGGACCTGGAATTCACTTGGAACGAACCGGTTTTAGGAAGATATCGATCCATGCCCGATTCCTCTCCAAAAATGCATGTTACAGATTTTTCATTTTTTAATCTTATCTGATTTTTTTTAGGTCCTTTAAACCCCAACCACACAAGCCCCTATATTAATTTTTTTTAATATTTTTCGGATCGATCGGGATCACTAGTATAAAGATCCAAGATCCGAGCTGACAAGTGAGGTGGAATCCACCCTATTGGGAAATACATAGGTCACATGGAATACAGTAATATTTGACAAGTACCACTCTGTGTCACCAGCTCATTTTAATCGTACCCACGGTTTGATGTAACCCAGAAATTGAGAACACATATGCCTCAATTAAAACTCTAAATAAAAATAATAAAAACAAGAAATAACCATAAAAAATTGTGAAGTAAAAATTATATTGTTGAAATCTAGGGTTGGCAATTGACCTTATTAGACCACGGACCTTATAGGTATACCCGACCTCGGGTTTGGTTATAGGTCTAAATTTTGTACCCAGATACTAGATTTTGATATTATTTGGGTTCGAGTCCAATCGGACACATCCCATACCCATAGCTTGAGGGTATATGATAGCAATTATGTGTTTTTAGGCACACATTAAGTATTCATATTGCCACATTGTTGGCGACATTTATGGTATTATTGGTAAAAAAAAAAAAAGGGAGCTCATGGTCATAGGCTCTATGATGGTAAAACAAATAACAAAAGATAAAAATAAAAAAAAATAAAAAAAAAAATTTATAATCATAGGGGGGCAATGGATCCAACCAAACTCAAGACTAAACGGGTAGACGTAGGACTCGACAGATAGACCTGAGACCGGACGGGTTCTAACATAAGTCCAAATTTTAGACCCAAATACTAATCAGGATCGGGTCCGGGTCCCGTTGCCTTCCCTAACCATGAAATCTTAGATTGTCTTAAAATCTATGTCCTTGAAAAATCGGGTATTTTTAGGCTTTAGTAAGCGTAAACCGTCAAGTTTAGAATCTCCCAAAATTAATTAAAAAATAAGAAATATTAAACGAGGAGTATAATAGTAAATATAAACGTCGGCACTGTTTGAGGTCATGGGCCGTCAGCCTTCCGTTATTCAACTTTGGTAGGTCTATAATTTAATATTCAAAACGTACATAAAAAAATCTAATATTCAAAAGTCGTGAAAAAGAAATATTTTTTTAGAGAGAGAAAGGGGACTCTCTCTTTCTATCTCATGGCCATCGGTTGTTCATTCCTTTCTCAACCTGCCATTCCAGATCGGGTAAAGTCGTGCACGATACAACACGTGGCAAAATCTTATATCACGTGCCGAATAACCGACGACAAGGGCTATTTAGGGTTGAGGGCCACGCCCCACTGACTTTCGCAGAAGGGAAACGCTCACGCTTCCTATCCGGAAACTCAATATTTTACCGGCAGAGAACCCGGGGACTTTTGCGACGGACGCCTAAGATTCCGGCGAGTTCGTGACATTTTTTGGCGGTTTCAGTCACTGGAACACCATGAGGACAGCCGGAATTTCATCGGAGAGAGGGTCGAGCTTTGCTTGTACATGCAACCGCTTGAGCAAGTACATGAGGGAGAAGGGGAGCTTGCCAGAATTGAGCCTTGGGATAGCCGGATTTCATGACGGAAGAGGTATGAGACAGTTCCTTGGTCGGAATTTGTAGTTTTCCGTCTACTATAGTGCATTACTTGCGTTTTTTGCCGGAATTTGTTATTTTCCGGGCGACCATTGTGCTATTGCTGCACGCTCTTTTTCTGAATTTCGTACTATTGCTATATAATTCAGGACTTTTTCGTGAATGTTGTCATTTTCCAGCAACTATAATGCTATAATTTAGCCTTTTCTCCTGGAACTGTAGCGCCATTCTTTCTGGCTATTTTGCATGAGTTCTGTTACTTTCAGGTAAACAGAGTGCTATGATTTCATTTGTAGGCTTCTTGCCTGAATAACATATTTTCCGGCGACTATTGTGTGTTAGAATGAGGTTCTTCGCCGGATTTCCTATATTTTCCGGCCAGAAACTTGGGTTTTGCCAGAATCCTGGGCTTCCATGGCTGCTTTAGTTCCATTTCGATTTTTACCTTAATCTTTAGGCCTTTAGTTTAGGTACATGATCTTCCATCAAAATGATTAAGGATTAGCCTCAAATTTGGCCGGAATTTCTAGGGTTTAATTTGCAGTTTCTTTTATTTTCCGTTGCATATACATTTCCCAATAAGAATAATGCCATAGACGAAATTTTGGCCGCAATCTCATGGTTTCTAAATTTTAGAGAAATTTTTCCTGAAAAAGATAGTCTCAACGATTTTTAGGGCAAATTCCTTTCTTTAAGTCATTATTCTCCCAAAATTTCCCCAAGATCTTCTCCTTTTTACTTCATTTTTACCCGAAACATCATACGCAGTCAGATTTGAAATCTGACGTTCATTCTTCTGAATTAATTTTCTAGGATTTTAAGTCCTCAGATCCCGCACTGTCAGATTTTACATGTGACGGTTTTAGGTGCTTTTTAACTTTTTGGAGCAAATGTGGAGGGTCTCTTTGGTTTTCTTCGGGTTTTAATGAATCAGATCCTAGTATGCACTATCCTAGTATGTACTAAACCAGATCTGAATTACTTATTACCAAACAATTTGAGCTAAGCTTCAGTGTGGGATAACTCGGGCTAGCCAACTTGGACTTGCCCACCTTAGCGAGTCCCAACTTGGACGTGCTAGGGATTACCACCCTGGCAAATCAGAGTATCCCTGAGTTGTGAGTTAGGCGGTCCGACTCCGGGATCTTAAGAAAATTTAAAAATTTTATAAAAATAATTTTATTTGTAATATATATATATATATATATATATATTTTTTTTTTTTTTTTCATTTTGACAAATATTGGAAAATGTTATGGTCATGAATACTATTTTTACATTTTTCTCCTCTTTTTTGATTATTTATAAATTACCCCCATGGCAAATTGATTTTTTCACAATTCATTTTTCCACCGCTTTTTTAACCTCATATAGATGTGTTTTGTTCAATCTTACTTCAAACATATTTTTCCTATTTTTGGGATTTTTTTTTTTTTTTTGACACAATATGGCTTGGCTAAGGTTGGCCCAATTCGGGCCGAGTAACTCTGTCCCGAGATACTCAGCTTATCCATGGGCTGAAATGAATCCCGTGGCCGAATCGTAGTTTCCCACATTGGTTTTAGTTTAATCGTTTATAGGCTAGTTCTCCACGATTTCCTGAAAATTTTCATTTTGAGGTGAACGATTTGTGATTTTCAGTGAAGTTTATGACCAAAAATTTCAACCTGATAGTTGTAGGTGCTCAATCGAAGTACGGGAACTTTGTGGAAAGACGTAAATTTGGTGTCAGGAATTTCAACTATGACCTAAAAATTATTTTGTCTATTTATGAAATTTAAAACTCAAAAAATGCTATAGATCTACATTTAAAAAGAAAATAAAAAATGGTATAGATCTACGAACACTTTGAAAATCTTGAAAATTGACAGTCTAGATAATATGTTACAAGATACATATTTTTATAATTTGAAATATTTATTTTTATTTTTTCCAAGATCTGTATATCTCGATGTTGAGATGATCAATTGGAGCTTTTTTTAAGCATCGAAACAACTTCTTCTTATGGATTTTGGAGGGTGTGCCTCGCTCTACATGATAAGGTTGAGATGGTTTATAAACAATTAAAATTTTTGAAAATGGATGGCCAAGATAAAATATGTTACAAGGAGCGCTATCTTTCATGATTTGAAATCTTTTTTTTTCTTTTCTTAATAGCCATACATCTCAAGGTTGAGATCAATTTGAGGATTCTTCAACATTAAACAACATTTTCATATGGTTTTTTAGGTGTGAGTTTTTTATTAGTATAAGGCATGGTTTAAAAAATTGGAGGTCTGTATCAAAACTGGGCGATCTAGACAGGGAGTCTGTTGGGCCGATTTGAATCTTGTAAAATATGAGAATTTACTGATTCCAACTGGCCGATCTAAATGGATAATATGTTGGGCCCAAATGAATCTTGTAAAATATCAGAATTGGCTGATTCCAACATGTCTGAATTGTAAGTGGCTCCACAGTTTTTTTTTTTTTTTTGAATCATCGAGTGTACCAATTTTGACTAGTTCCAGTCAGTCTCGATTGTGTCAAAAAATCGGTATGGACCGACTTCATATTCTTAAATTTTTTAGTTTTTAATTGTTGAACGAATGGTCTGATCGGTAGAGTCGAACCCAATTAATTTTTTCAGATGTCCCTAAATTTTTTTCTAGATCACTGATTTACCGTGCTGGATCAGAAATCCAAAAGGGCGATCCTTGTCAATCCGTTTTTTAAAACCGTGTATAAGATTTACTAGAACTTTTTTCGAACTTTTTGAGCAGGGACAACAATTTACCGTGGCCATGGGCACGTGAATACTTGATAAAAATAGTGTATATTTTGTGTTTTTGCGCCTGCCGACGAACATGTCGAATGCGGTGTAGTGGCGTGCACGTTTATATGGACCCTTTCGCTAACCTTTTTCATGGATAACATCCATGTGGTCCTCGTTCGTGGCATAGAGTACTCTCTCGCCCAGCACAGCCTAGCTTGCTCTGTTGAGCATGGGACTCGTTTTTGTGGTATTTTCTCTTGGTTTGTCTTTCTAAAATTTAGGGATTTAAGATCATCACATGAGTATTTTCAGAGAAGAAAGAAAATGAGTTTAGGTTGATTGTAAAGGAAAATTAAATGGTTTCCATTTAATTTTAGTAAATTATAGAAATATAATAGGCATAGAAATTTTCTTGGGGTAGTTTTTTTAGGTATAACGCACGTTTGTCTAACTCACCTTTTTTATTTTTTAATAAAGCTAATCAAAACCACTAGCTTATGTCCCTGTAGAAAATTTGTTGCACACACACTTTCGTCACTATGGGACCGGTTTGGCACAGATTGCGGTCAGACTTTTTCACCTTAAAAATAAAATCGATTTGGCTCAATGTACGTGAGATTACCTTTTGGTCTCCAATGAAATCGGTCCAATTTGTTGTGCACGGAAAGCTCTAAACCCGATGGGTTATTTTTGACAAATAAAGTACGAGAAATAAAACATGAAACATATACCACGTAATATGAGAATATCTTGATCCCACAAAATATGAGATTTTCTTACTTGGGTTATTTTGGATAGCATCAAATCTAACGCTGCATGTGTACTTAATATGATGCATCTCTTGAGAGAAACATGTTTTATGAGTAAAAAATGTGGGGTAAGGGGATATCTATTATTATCCCTAAAATAACTCGGCATGCGTTCTTAATATATTTCTCTTAGAGAGAAACATGTTTTATAGGTAAAAAGTGTGGGGTAGGGGGATATCTATTATTATCCCTAAAATAACTCTATAGAAAATGTTTACCCAATGCAGCGTGTGCAACGTAGGTGCATATAATCTTTTGAGTTTATAAAAAGTCGGCCTGCCAGTCTTATCTATAATACCCAATGTGCTCTCCTCTGTAGATCCCCTTCGAAAACACATACCTCTGATTTTAAATTTTGCCGAGTAAGTGTTTGGGCTATTAAGCTCTTAACTTGGAGATAAACTATGTGTAGGGTATTGTATCATTTCTAGTAAAATTTGCAAGTTCCCTTTAACAAGGTTTAAATTAGTGATTAATCAGTTTTGGATTTTGCAATTTATTAGATGATGTATATTTTAAATTGTTTTCACCTACTTTTTTTTATTTAATTGTATGGTTATCTTTTGCAGCTAAATCTAACAGCCATCTGGCCATCTTCCCTACATATTCATTGTCAAAGAAGGAAGTTTCTGACAATTTTTCTGGAATCAAATCCATGGATCTGTTTCCTCAACAATCAGGATTTGGTCCTACTCTTCCTACTAATAAACCGAATTCTGGAAGCTCAACGTCTACCGATTTCAGGTGAAAATCTTCTTATAATTACAAAATCCAAGACGCATAAGAAGTTCAGAACCATCCATTATAAATCAAAATTAATGAACAGTACTTTGACTTTCTCTTTCTTCTATTTTTTCTTATTTCTTTTGTGAAGGTCTATTGCTGAGCAACGCAAGGCTCAAATGACTATATTTTATGATGGAAAGATGGTTTTAATCGACGATGTTTCGGCCGAAAAAGCGAAGATCATAATGCTCATGGCAGCTAATGGAGCTGGCTGCCCTCAGAACTCTGGCAGTGTTCCCTTGCCAGCTAACACCTCATCCTCCAATCACCGATCATCGGTTTCGTCGAAGAACTTTTCAGGTATTTTTTCTCTATATCATAAAAAATTTTAGAAAAAGGGGCACTCTCAAAAATTACAAGTGTAAAACAGTAGTCTTATCATTGGAGTCTTGAGGTTGAAAGGGGCAAAGCCTTCTAGTTTACCTCTTAAGATATTTTGTAGCTTGCATTTGGCTTGAGTCTAGTTTTCGTTTCTCTATAGATGTGAGTTGGACATTTTTGAAAAAACTCGCACTTTTGGCCTATCTCCGTGATCATCATCATCGTTACATCTTTTTCTTAATTAATTGGAGTTGGCTTTTTGATCAATTGGAAATAGAATCAGTATAAATTATTTGTAAATTTGAAACAACTTTCAAAAAATATATAATAAATTTTAAATAAATGCTAAAACATAGAAGAAATTCTGATGACTTTAATGGTTCACAGATATGCCCATGGCGCGGAAGGCGTCACTCCAACGCTTCCTAGAGAAGAGAAAGGATCGGTATGCTAATGACCTCAGATTCTCTAGCTCTTACATGAGAATTGTTTCACTATGCTCCACTTCATAATTGCATATTGCCACATCACGTGGTCCTCTGAAGTGTTCTAAACCAAGGACCTGGTCTCGGGAGGGTTGACTCAGCCAAGTCTGTTAAAGGCTAGACCGAGTTTAAACAAATTTATCGATAAAACTCAAGAAGTGGTGAGAAAGGTCCTAAGGTTTTTCATCTTCTCACTGGTTCCCAAGGTTTTGGTTTCGCGCAAAGCAGGTCTAAACTTTCAACCGTATACATATTATACACTTCCCCTCCTATCTAGTCATCCAATCTCAGAGTATTTTATTTCTAGTTTTTTCTACAAGTTATATGTATATGAAATTTGATACGTGTCATCATCTCAATACGAGACACCTAAATAAAATATAAAAAAATATTCATGATAAAAGAAAATGATCAAAATACTTCAAAAGATTTTAGGGGTATTTTTGTCATTTTATTATATTGGGAATATTTTTTACTAGTGCGAGTTTAAGAGAGGAGTGGACGCTTCAAATTTGGTGTCAAAATATTTTGCATAAAAAATTAAAAATATAACAGTTTATAAATGTGACATTATGATTGGGGTCATCTCCATCCATTTAAATCAGACGGCTTGGAGATGGGGAAGTATATAAGATGTATATGACGGGAAGTATAGAAAGTTATCCTGGTTTTTAAACCCAAACCCACAAACTCGATCAAAATGAGAAATCTCATTTTGCTAGCAGTCTTCTGTGGAACTATAAAAAGATAAATTTTGTGAGGAGAAAGGAATATTACGATCCATGTGACCATGGTCATGAGTTTCATCCAATCAGTAATGGATTGGCGGCTAGGGAGTTACAACGGCCCTCGTAAATTACCATGACCCAAGTTGTAGCTTCCGCTTTCCCTCAATCACTGTTCATCCATAGTAATGGATGGATCGTGATAAGTACTCGAAGACAAAATGGGACACAATAGGGGTTGTGGTCACTTTTCTTAGTAAATTGTAGTGCTCTTTTTATACTCGTCATTTTCGTTGGATAGAAGACTTATCCAAGAGTATATTTTTAATCCAAAATCTTGAAGTTGCCTTTATAACTACCAAATAAACACTTTTAAAAATAAAAAAAGATTTTGAGTATCTAAAACATTTAGATCTATTTGAAAAATATAGTAGAGTCTCTAAACATGTTATATTCATTCCCAAAAATCTGTCCCAAGGAAATGCGAGAGCACATAATTAGGGTAGGCAATGGGCCGGGTGACCCGAACCTAAAAAGTAAGGATTGGGCCACAACGTGTGGCCCGAGGGCCAGTGTCTACCGGTGCGGCCTGGTGTAGCACTCTTTGTTTTTTGGTTCTTCTTATATTTTTTTACTTGTTTTTGCCTCTCTCAGGGAGGGCTAGCCAGCCAAGCCCCAAGGCTGGCCTGGCCCGGTCCCGGGCCGTGTCCATTGCCACCCTTACCTATATTATCTCGACCTCGTATTTTTCTATATGTTGCCCTTTATTATAAATATTATCATGAATCTCTCTCTTATTTTTTCTCTCTTTTGCTATTTTATATGTAGGATAAAGTCGACAGCTCCATTTCCACCAAAGCCAGTTGTGAAGTCAGCGGAGAAGCCAGCGTGGCTTGATAACAGCTTGGGGCCACAAGCCGCCCTCAACCCACTTGGGCTTCACCTATAGCCTATACCCCTAACCATCTTGCCTCCTTCCATGTGCTATTCAACTCGCATGGGACCGTGACCTATTTATTTTGTTTCTATTTAATTGGTGTATAACTCATTATTTCTTTTCCTTGACGAATGTCTTGGGTTCACGCTCCCAAATGATATTTAGTTCTATTGATTCTCATTAAAAAATTGTATCTTAATTTATTTTTGAAAAAAATTTATAAACACCCTTGATGTAGAATTAAGGTGCATCTCAAAAACCCATCGGAAAAAATCTATTTTGATGATAGAAAACCATCTAATTGATCATGTCGGCATCATGATGTATGGATATAGATAAACGAATAAAATAATTTCAAGTCTCGAATATATTACATCGTGCAACACATTATCTAGATCGATCATTTTTAATATTTTCATGTGTATCTATATTTGTTTGATTTGAACCATTTTTTGTAGTTTAAAATATTATAATTAGAGATGAAAATAAATTCTTAGGCTATATCCTAGAACTTTTTGACGTCAAAATTATATCTTATGACAAACTTTGAAAGTGCACCTTGCTTTGATTGTTGCAAGCTCCTATGGACCTCACCCTACCCCTTATTTGTCATGTGAATAGCCATTATAATCTCACACTTGGGTCTCCTAAAGAACAAAAATTTAAGGTTGAGTGAGCATTAACAAATTGGAAAATGGTTACTATATACAATCCTCCTGAGGAATACAGAGACGCATATAGTGCTATGCATCAGGCCTTGGATCAGAATCTAGCGGACAGATTAGCCGTCTGACTAAATGTCATCCTTTTAGATAGTCAGATGCCATCCAATCGGATGGCTGAGAACATAGTGGTGGTATGCTCTTCCATACAAAGGTCGTGTATGATTGATCAATGAAGATCTATAAGTGTGTATGCAAATTGACTATGCAGACATCCACAATGGTCTTTTGAGCGAGCGCCCTCCCTCTTTGACCACGCTATCCTGTCACATTCTTCTCCTTGACTCCACTAATATGCAAATTTGTCTGCACCTTTAGCTTATGTATCTATATATATTGCTATAAGACCTTTCTAGTCGCAAAATAAAAAATTCCAACCTTCAAAACGGTTGCTATTTCGCTTCGGATCTGTTAAAGAACTCATCAAGAAACTATTTTTACATTGCCCAATAGAAATATGGCCAAGGAGAGTTACCCTTTTTCCATTGTCAAGCCAATTATTCAATAAATAAATGCGCAAAAAGAAAAGAAAATTATTTGCTTTTTTTATGCCATCTATAAAAGTAATTTACTAGAACAACTTCCACCTTGAATGAACGAAATAGGGATGATTGGTTCACCATTGTCCTTCCTTCTTTTTCTTTTCCTTTTCTAATATAAATCTGGTTAAAAGATGTATGCAAATTTTGAATATTATACATGGGTTTCACTTTATCGTCATTTTTTAATCTCATAATTACACCTAGTGCTTCTTCGAAGTGAAAAATGGATCCAGAAGACTATGACCCAGTATGTAATCAAAGAATGTTGAAATCACAGCCTAGTCCCATGGTGGGAGAACTGAACTCCCGCTTCTCTTCTATTTCTTTTGTAATTCTTTTTATTAGATTCTATATTCTCAAAAATCATCAATTTTTTGTACAAGGAATGCATTCTTTTTATTAGGAGTTTTGGGTTACCAAGTTGGAGCCCAGTTCCTCCTATCTCGATCACTACTCTTGACCCTCTTTCTAAGCATCCACGTAATCACCAATAATTTATTTTCGATTGCCACTTGCTTTGCTATTTGGATCGCCTGGAACGATGACCTGGATTGTTGGATTGGTTAAAAGTAAATAATAATAATAATAACTAAAATCCAGCAATTCGTTGGGGGAAGACCTTAGATCACCTAACCCTGAAATCTGATCCTAATCACCAACCCTCGGTTTGTATAAGGCCGAGGCCTCAAACAATCAAAGTAAGACGCACCTTTAAAGTTTCGAAAGATGTTCAACTATTGAAAATCTTTGTGATGACATGAAAATTTAGTTTTTCATCTAACTATGTAATTTAAATCTTAAAAAATAGTGTAGATCGAGCATATCTTTAAACACTTGAAAATCTTGAAAATTGCGGTCCTGAAAATAAATTTCAAGATGCACTATTTTCAACACTTGAAATCCAGAGAGAGTAGGCATAGCGTTCATGATCATTAAAGAAAAAAAAACAACGATGGCCGATTGGCAAATAACATTTAATAAGGTTGAACTGAGGTGGTTATTGCAAGGGGTAAACATAGCTCTTAATGTGGTCAAAGAATAGTTGCTTAGGGAGATTATCAACGAATGTGTTTAAGTAAGTGACTAGGGAGATAGGGGTTCCTTGGTTATTGCAAATGTTGTGGGAATCGATAGGATAGCAAAAGATGGTGCGCGAGAGCAAGAACTAATAAATTGTTGACAAGAAAGATGTTTTATAATTAATGTATATTGTGGATGAGAGGCGGTTTTTATAGGAAGGATTTACAACCTCTACAACTCACTTTCTGAAGGTGTGTGTTTGATGAGTCCAATGGTGTAAAAGTATATTGTACTTTGACATGCTACAGTAAAATGTTAGCCATTCTTCAAAATAAAATAAAATAAAAATCAACGATTATTCTCCACTATGACATGGCCTAGAATACACACAACACACACACCAAATAATATGTGTGCATACCATGCAACCAATCATTCTCAAATCACAATGACTTATGTGAGCAACGAGGGTACAATGTGTATGGTAACGGTTTGGGATTAGGGAAGGGACATCACCATCAAAATTTTAGACTGAACAGTGATGGATTACCTGATGGTTACAGGTTATCCATCAAATGTGTCATTACTTTGAATTGTATGGACTACTACAACACCATCACTATGTAAATCACAATAGGAAACTTGAATAAAAAAAGTTGAGATTGGGAAAACCCTTCCATGGCATTTGTGTCATATTACACGAACCCGTACATGAATTTACATTATAGCTATATTACAATTACATTTCCCCTTCCCCAATATTTGTGGCCTCAAGGCATTTGTTTTGACCTACATTTGGCACAAATATTCTCTTGGACCTAATGAATAAGATCATAGAAACATAAAGAAAACCCTAGAAAAGTAAGGTTTTTCTTCTCCTAGACAACTAAGTAGACTTTTAAGAACTCAAAATCAATTCTTTTTAATTGTTTAGTGATGTGAGACAATATACGAAATTTGGGGTCCCTTGGGGCCTCAATCTAATAAGTTATTTCATTTGTGAAATGGATGGCTTGCATTTTTAGGGTTTTATTCCCAGAAAACTCCAATTTCTAGTGTTCTTCCAAAAAACAAATTCACAACTGTCCATTCCCTAATGGTGTTGAGCAAAAGTTAGGGATGTTGTTGCAGTCCACTCTTGAGCATAAGAAATATTTTCCATATACATCTCCTAGGTTATCATAGCCAACCCCTGCTCTCTGTCTTAACTCATTCTCTTTCATTTACTTTCTCAAATTTGACTGTGCATATTTCCTTTCTATCCCGTTATATTTTTTTCTTTTTTATCGTTTTTTTTAGGGGGGATAATTAAGTAGAGAAGGCAAGCCCCTACCTGTTTTTCATCAAATAGTTTGAGAGTTAGTTTCATTAAGGTGTTAGTAGGGTGGTATCTGTGGGAAAGGAATCCATAACATGGTGACTTGGGTGTGGGGCTGTTACCAACACACCAGCCCTTTTCCATTGTTCCCTATTTTTTTTATCTATAGAGACACTAATATGTTAAATCTTACTTCAAAAAATTTATGTGGGTATCGTTCCTCTCTCTCATTATCAATTTATTATTCTTTTGTGTCCTTCCAAAAAAAATCACAATTGTCCAATCCCTAGTTGTGTGAGCAAAAGTTAGGGATGTCGTCGCAGTCTACTCTTTATGACAGGCAATATTTTCCAATGCATCTCCTAGGGTATCATTGCCGACAACTACCCTCTATCTCCACTCTTTTGCCTTCTTTTGCTTCCTCAAATTCGTTTGTACGTATTTCTTTTCTATTTCCTTATCTTGGTCTCTAATCTTTGCTTCTTCTTTTTTGCATAATTCAGTGGGGACGACAAGCCCCTACCTTCTTTTTTTTCAAATAGATTAAAAGTTGGTTTTTTTAAGCTGTTAGTGGGGTGGTGTCAATGTGAATGGATTAGAAGTTAGTTTCTTGAAGGTGTTAGTGAGGTGGTGTCAATGGGAATGAAAACCACAACGTGGTGACTAGGGGTAGGGGTGCTACCACCATGATCCCATCTCCTTTCCCTTGTTCTCTAGTTTTTGCATATCATGGTTTTGATTTCTTAAGGTCATCAGGGTGTATTTTCAGATATCATATCTTGGGTATTCATATCCTCAAAATATCTAATATCTAGCATTTGCTCATTCTATAAAAAAATTGGAATTAGCAAAATCCTAGGCAATGAGAAAGCTAGCTTTTGCACGGGGGCTCATGCCACCTCCCATTTTTATTTCTAACTCCTTGTAATAATGATATTATTATATAGTTATAATATTTTATATTTAATAGTTGTTTTTATTATATTTAATAAAATTATTATTGTCGTTGTTATTGTTGTTATTATTATTATTATTATTATTATTATTATTATTATTATTATTATTATTATTATTATTATTATTATTATTATTATTATTATTATTATTATTATTATTATTATTATTATTATTATTATTATTATTATTATTCTTAATATTGTTGGTGTTGTTGTTGTTGTTGTTGTTATTAATATTATTATTATTGTCGTTATTGTTGTTGTTATTATTATTATGAGACCATTTACCTTTGGTATAAGGAGGTCACAAATACTTACAACCATTCGATGTAAAATCTGATAGCCTGGGTGCCTCCCAAAGTTTGAAAATTTTTATTTTGAATTTTGAGCTTGGTCAATGAAATAAATGCAGCCACCCAATTTCACATCTAATGGTCAAGATTAATTGTGACCATCTTGTACCAAGGGTAAATGGTCTCATCATATACTTTCCTTATTAATATTAGTACAATAATATTATAATGTGAAATTATTTTACTATAATCATTACCTAGAATATCATTATATTTTTATTCTACTTTTATGTTATTATCAAAATATTTGAATATCGTATTGTGTGAATGATAAAATAGAATACATTATTAGTATTTGTTAATATATAATTAATAATTAAATTATTATTATTATAATTATGATATTATTGTATAATAATAACATTTACATGCATTATATTAGTAAAATAGTGATAATTTAAATATTTGTTATCATAATATAAAATTATTTTCAATAACTATTAATATTGGTACTATTATAATGTAATGATATGATTATAATATTCTTATAACATGTTCTTAATATTATATAAAATTAAATTAAATATTATAGTTATGATATTACTGCATAATTATAATATTATTATCATTGTTATTATTTGAAATATTTTCTCTATTGAATATAATCGTCTAAAGACACTTTCCCTTTGTAGCCTCCCAAAATTTCATATTCCAAAAAAAAATCTTCCAAAATAGGTCTTCTGCCCTATGGAGTAGGCGTGTAACATGGAACCGTGGGAGCATACTAAAGTCTGTTTCAAAAGAAAATACGAAATGAATAAGTTAGTTAGAGAAGAGATGATCAAAATTCTCTCACTAAATCTCTATCTGATTGCAAGGTTGGAGGATCAACGTCTATTGCATCAAAATCATTCATCTCTCAAGATCAAGATCAAGAAACACGTGTGCACCAAGCTTTCAATTAACAATACTTTCTCTCTCTATAACTTATCTCACTAAAACCCACCCGTCTAATAAAACTCCGACTCATACGATCAATGCAAACATATCCTTTATATATGTTTTTCCTGCCTTTTCTCATAAAGAAGTAATACGGGAATCGAGAGAGAGAAAGCCATACGAAGACTTCTTTGCATCAAGGTGAGTTCATTCTTTTTAATCTTTTTGCTTTTCTTAATTGAGTTCATCACCTTATAATCAGTATTATGGGTTTGTATTTTTTAACCTTTCATCAAAACCTTTAATCTTCCCTATACCATTTGTTGTTTCTTGGGTGATTCTCTCTCTGTTTTCATTTTCTATTCGATGGTTTAATCCGTCAACAATTAAATTCGGCCTTTGCAACTGTTTCTTTTTGCAATTGTTTAACCAGAAAATTTTATTTTTATCTTCTTCTTCTTAATTTAATTTTGGGAGAGAGAGAGAGACAGATTGTAAAATCGTAACTCTCTCGCTCTCTAGGTACTCGCCCCACACCCTCTCTCCCTTTAACCGAGTCTTCACTCTCTCTTACCTGGTTATGTTCATTTTATGGATTTTTCTTCTTCTTTTTTTTGACTGGTTATGTTTATTCTGTCGCTTTTTTTTCTTTTTGTTTTTTAACAAGAAATGTTCATTCTATCTAACAGGTATTGTTTTTCGTCTATATCAAGAGATGGGTTCATTATCCGGCGGCTTACCTAATGAGCTCGTCGAAGAAATCCTGCTGAAGCTGCCTGCACCTTTCATCCTTAGCTTCAAGAGGGTTTTGCAAATCTTGGTACAACCTTCTCTCCTCTCCTTGCTTCCTACACCTCCACTCTCGCACTCCTCATTCTTCCTCTCAACCTTTTGCACTCTTCCACCCATCTTCCCACAAAAAGTCTCCTATTTTCACCATCTCCCTCAAACACCATGAACACATCATGCAACTCTCTGAAGTACCCCATTGCTCTCCATGGATGCCAAGAAGTATCAAATGCAGCAATGACATACTTTGCATATTAACAAACAGGGGTGCTTTCTGCATTGTAAACCCTGCAACTGGCCAATCAACCTGCCTTCCCCATATTCATGGGCTACGTGTAGTAAATTTTGGATTCTATTTCAACCCCCAAAATTGCAAATTCAAGGTGTTGGC
>NW_006497395.1:0-13276 GCF_000471905.2 Amborella trichopoda
CGTACAATTGATTAAACAAATGAGAGTTAGTTTAATAACATAGGGTCAGGTTGGGACGTGGTGTGTTCTGAGCAGAGTTGAATAGTATCCCGAGCCTCAAGAATTTCAATGAGCTCAACAAACTTCACTGCATATAAAAACATGTTTGACTCATTTGAAACTCTTCTGACTTGGTACAGACTTAGTTGGTGCCCGAGGTAAGTAAAACTCAATGATTTTAAATCTTATTGCGCTCCACATTTGCCTCATAAGGCTCTTGCATAGCTGCCACAAAAGGGATATATGTGCCCAATTAGAGTTGACTATGGGAGACTCATAGCTGCATGACAACCCTGACAAACCTGCTATTCTGAGGCATTTCCTGTCCAGTCTAGTTCATGCTAGGTGCTTTCTTGCATATTAGTGTGCATCTACCATTTTTAAGAAGTCATACCTCTAGTGATTCATGTTGTTGTCTTTTTAACTTCAAAATATTTAGTTTTATTAGTAGGATGGTTTCTTTACATCAATTTAATTACCACTGTTCCTGTAATCATGTTTTTTATCAGCATTACTACCATTTAATATGTCATGGGTAGTATTTTTTGAATCTGGTCTCAGACTTGGAATCGGGCAGGGCCCAGGCCCAGGTCTAAGTTGGGGACTCACAATATGACTTGCGCTTGGCCGAGTCATCAAAACAATAATAAAGAAACCTTGGAAACTGGTGATACTTTGCCTGTTCGCAAGGTTTTTTAGTTAGACTCAGCACTTGCCAGGTGCAAGTGAAGTGACTCAGTTGAGTCTGAGTGTTTGAAACACCAATTATAAGAAACTTTGTTTATCAGGATTCTGTAGCTTGTAAGTACTGGAGATTTTGATAGATTGTATGAATGTGATCCTTTGGGATCCAAGGTTGGCTTGGCAGCAGTTATTTTTTGATGGGTGTTTGAAAAGAAAGGAGTCTCCAAAGGCTATATTGACATGGTGGGAGATATGTGGGAGGGAGTCCTAACTAGTGTGAGGACAACTAGTGGAGAGACCAGTGAATTTTCAGTGATAGTAGACCTACATCAACGGTCAGCACTGAGCCCATATCTCCTTGTTTTGGTTAGGGACGAGTTAACTAGGTACGTACATGATGAGGTATCATGGTGCATGTTGTTTGCGGATGACATAGTTTTGTTTGATGAGACTAGAGTGCAAAGTTAGAACTTTGGAGGGAGCTCTAGAATTGAAAGGTTTTAAAATTAGTCGGACTAAGATGGAATATATAGAATGAAAGTTTAGCAATAGTAGGAGTAGAAACGAGGAAGTAGTTAAGATTGATATCCAAGAAATACCTAAAAGAGGTTATTTTCAATATTTTAGATCAATAATCCAAGAGAGTGGAGAGATTGAGGAAGATGTGCATAGAATTAGAGCTGGGTGGGCGAAGTGGAGATGCGCGTTTGGAGTTTTAATTGATCCCCGCATATCAATGAAACTGTGGGGGAAGTTCTATAGGACCGCTGTAAGACCAACCATGCTTTATGGGACAAAATGTTGGGCAGTCAAAAACAACATATCCATAAGATAAGTGTAGTTGAGATGAGGATGTTGAGATGGATGAGTGACAAGACATGAAAGGATATTCTAGAATGAATACATTCGAGGGAATTTAGGTGTGGCTTTAATAGGTGATAAGATGAGCGAAAGTAGACTTAGGTGAGCTGACCATGTGTAGTATAGACCTAATACAACAACGGTTGGGAGGTGTGATTTGGTTCAAGTGGCAGGCTCTAAAAGGGCATGGGGAAGGTCCGAAAGTATATGGATGGAAGTAGTGAGAAAAGATATGGTGACATATGATCTTACTAAGGGTACGGCCGTTGATAAAGTGGAATGGCAGAAAATTAATGATATCCAACGGGGGGACTTCAATGTATAGGGGGGGACTTCAATGTAACCAGGTGGTCCCATGAGAGAAATAACTCAACCAAAATTACTCCGGCAATGACAGCCTTCTCATATTTCATTGCCCTAAACAACCTGCTAGACCTACCCTGCCAAGGAACTCAGTTCACCTAGTCTAACCACTCTACCAGCCCAACCCTATCTAAGCTTGACCGATTCCTCATCTCTATAGAATGGGATTCCACTTTCCCTGGGATGCACTTTCTAACTCTCCCAAAACCCACTTTTGACCACTGCCCATTCTTCTTTACTCTAACCCGGTCGAAACAGGACCTAAACCCTTTACATGGTTGGAAGAACCTTCCCTCCTTAGCCTTTTTCCAGAATGGTGGAGGTCGCTTTCTGATATGGTAGATAGTTGGGTAGGATTCAAACTTCAACATAAGCTGCAATTATTGAAGGCTCACCTTAAATCTTGGAGCAGAAGTCTACCGGGGTTCTTAGGGCCACAAAAAACCTCTACACTTCTGGCCATTAAGACTCTTCACTCGCTTGAAGAGTCCAGAACACTTTCGACGTGGGAATTCTATCACAAAGAAGACCTTAAGCTACAATATCAAGCCATCCTCAAGAAAGAGGAAATATTTTGGTACCAAAGGTCCAGAATCAAGTGGTTAAAGGCCGGAGACCTCAACACTTGATTTTTCCATAAGACGGCCAATTGCAGGTGCAGAGACAATACCATCACACACCTACTGGTAGGAAAGAACCTACTAGACCAGCCCCTAGACATAGAGCAAGCCATCCTTGGCTATTTCCAGAACCTGTTCACTGCCCCCCCTATTTCTCGGCCCCCCAGACTTCGAGTTCCTCGCTCTACCCCCTGACAAAGCTACCTGGTTAGAAAGACCCTTCTCTGAAACTGAAATTTTAGCTGCAATTTCAAACCTAGACTCAGACAGGGCCCCTGGACTCGACGGATACCCCATTGCACCCTTCAAACTCTTTTTGGAATCTTTTAAAGATGACTTTCTGAAAATGTTCAATGAATTTTTTGATAAGGGTATTATCAACAAGGCCCTGAATGCCACCTTCCTCACTCTTATTCCCAAGATTGAAGGGGCTACCCAACTGAAAGACTTCTGCCCTATAAGCTTGGTAAACTCTACCTACAAGATCCTAGCCAAAGTCCTCGCGTCTCGTCTCAAAGAGGTTCTCCCTCTTTTCATCTCTACTTCCGAAAGCGCCTTCATTAAAGACCGTCGAATTCTTGATGGGGCCCTAGTTGCCCACGAGTGCATGCACTCCAGAAATCTCGCCAATGTCCCAGGTATTATGGTCAAGCTGGATTGCGAGAAGGCTTACGATCACGTAGACTGGGACATCCTAGATGAAACTCAAGCCAAGATGGGTTTCGGGATTAAATGGAGAACATGGATGAAAGCGTACTACTCGCACCCACACTTCTCTATCGTCATAAACGACAGCCCCAAGGTTTCTTCCCTTCAACAAGAGGTCTCAGACAAGGAGATCCCCCATCTCCCTTTCTTTTCGCTATAGCAGCTGAGGTCTTTAGTAGGCCTATTTCCAAAATGCATGCGGCTGGACGCTTACATGATTCTCAGTCGGACCTCGGGCTCTCAAAGTATCTCATCTCCAGTATGCAGATGATACTTTGGTATCCTGCAATGCCACTCCCGTAGAGATCAATAACCTCTTCATGTTTCTCTAATGCTTCGAATTTGCATCTGGCTTCAAAGTGAATTTCGACAAGACCAAGATTATGGGTGTTAAGCTTGATTCAACCACACTTTCTAACTTTGCCGAGAGATAGATTTGCGAGGCTGAATCATTGCCATCTAAATAGCTCGGACTGCCACTTTGCATAGGCAAACCAAAATCGAGACTGTGGTCTCATATCATAGACAAAGTGGACCGCAGACTCGCAGGATGGAAATGTCGTTTTCTCTCTCCAGGAGGTAGGCTAACACTGATCAAAGCCACTCTAGCCAATATCCCGGTCTACCAAATATCCATCTTCCACATGCCTGTGATAGTCAGATCCAAAATCGAACTCTTAATGAGAAGGTTTTTCTGGAGCGGAGATGGAACCAATAACAAATTCCATCTTCTTGCTTGGGATAAGCTCTGCCAGTCCAGGCATAGGGGAGGTCTGAGAATCAAGAATCTTAGAACTCAGAATTTGGCTCTACTAGGTAAATGATGCTAGCGCTTAACAAACCTCAGGGACCAGTTGCGGATTGACATACCCAAACAAAAGTACCACCTCTCTAATACACCGTGGCTGCCAAACTGCAGGACTAATCAAAGATCCTCAGGCATTTGGAGGTCAATATGTTATGCTTTCCATGCCTTCAAATTTAGAATCAGATTCCACCCGAGATCGGGGAACTGCATCCCTTTTTGGCAAGACCGATGGTTAGGTCACACACCTCTTAGGGACAAATTCCTCGAACTCTACTCTCTAGCCAAAAATCAAGGGGCCACCATAACAGACGAAATGTTATGGGCATGGTCAACTCACTCATGGAATCTAGTCTTTGGGAGGGCTCTCAACAACCATGAGATTGTGAGCTTCTCAACTTTGGCAGCAGAACTCCAAACCACCTTCTTAGCACCCATAGGCCCGGATAGAATCATTTGGACACCTGCACCCTCTGGACTCTTCACAGTGTCATCCTTCTATAAAAGCCTTACTCTACCTCCAACACTCCCCTTAGCTCTTGCTGCTATTGCCGCTCAAGCTTGGGACTCCTTCGCCCCCCCCAAAAATCAAATTTTTCATGTGGTTGGCTCTCTACCAAAGAGTCCTCACTGTCAATCAATTGCAGAGAGGGGGTATTCCAATCCCTAATCGATGTGTCATGTGCCTATCAGCTGAGGAAACAAACAACCACCTACTGCTGCACTGTCCTTTTGCCAACAACATATGGGGGGCAATTCTAAAACTCTTCAAAGTTCAGTGGGTTTTACCGGCAGAGGTAACCTCAATCCTCTCAGCCATTAAACCTTATCCATGGTCAAAGGAGGGGATACTTCTTTGGAGATCCTTGGTGGCAGCCACCTAATGGGCCATATGGATCGAGCGAAACAACAGAACGGCCATGGGGGATTACTCCACTTGGACTAAGGTATTCGACAAACTAAAGTCCTCCATTAACGTTTGGGCCACCAATCACCACTATTACAATGGAATTCCAGCCTCGGTGCTTAGCCAGGATTGGTGCAATGTCCTTCAAACCCATCGAGTGGGTCTACCTAGGACCACTAGGTGGAAACAACCATCATTATGATAACTCAAACTGAACTTCGATGGATGCTCCGTTGGGAACCCCAGCCCATCAGGAGTAGGAGCCATCCTTAGAGACCACATAGGCTCCACTCTGGCCATAGTCTCCAAATTCACAGGCCACGCCAGCTCCATGGAAGCGCTAGCACTGTTGGAAGGCTTAAAGCTTCTAGACCCTGTCCACATAAATTCTATAGTGGTAGAGGGAGACTCCAAGAACACCATTTCCCCCTTCCCCCCCCCACCCCCCAATGGTTCCTGGCACACATGTTTGATGAGATTGATCACCTATGCAGAAATATGTCCGTCATGTGGATGCATACATAGAGGGAAGGAAACCAAGATGTTGATACGCTCGCCAAAGAAGCAGTAGAGAAGGCGAACAACTAATGTGTTTTGGGGTTTTGGACTGTTTTGGACAGTCCTTAGTCTTTTCTTTCGGATCAACCAGTTTTATTAGGTTGCTTTATTCCATTGTAACCTCCTAAAAAAGGACTTGATTCTTCTTTTTTGGCTCTTATCTCCTTTGAGCATCCTACTCTGTGGATCACCAAGGCATTTCGTACTTATCTCTTTTTTCTTCCATTAAAGGTTAACATCATCAAAAAAAAAAAACTAAGGCCAAATACATGGTACCAAGTAAGGCATTAAAAGTAGATGATTGAGATGGGTATTATGTGCAAACCATGGAACTATTTATCACAATTTGGGTTTTGTTCACTTGGCCAAGAATTAGATGCTTCACAGGAGGTCAAGACACATATTGTTCAATATCGCTATATTAGGCAAGTTGCTAAAGACGGGAGAATTCGATTGGTCAAGATTAAAACCAAAGAAAAGACATGCTTATTGAAGCCAGTTCAAGTAGAGAAGTGAAGTGGAGCCCAACTTCCCTTGATTTCAAGAAAAGAAAATATTGAAGGTTTAGAAAGGAAAGGGTGCGATGCAGGGAGAAAATAAAAACCAGAAAAATAACAATAAAAAAAAGGTCGAGAGAATATACCCTCTCTTAAGGTCTGCAAGGAAATCCACCCCAAAATAATCAACTCATTCACCAATTTACAATGAAGGAAAATATCCCTTAAATAGACTAAAAAAACAGATAAACACTTTCCTATTTTATCTCTCCTCCCTATTTTCTATCTATTAACCTATTTTCTCTCATCCCTATTTTCTCTCTCTTAAATTCACGTGCCACCCACGTTTTACAATTCACATTCCACCCACGTTTTACCTAAAGCTATTGTTGAAAAGATAAACCCCCACGTTTTACCCAAAGCTATTGTTGAAAAGATAAAACTCCCTTTAGATTTAACCTTATCCTATTTACATTCCTAAACTAACCAGATTTAACCTTATCCTATTTACATTCTTATACTAGCTAACCCAATCCATAAATATCAACTCACTCACAAACTCAATGCCCACCCACTTATCCCTGCGCACCTTCTAAGTTAAAAGATAAACTCAAAAACTAATAATAATAAAAATTATTATTATTTTTTTATTCTTTTTATTTTTTTATTTTTTTTCTCTGCATCATTCTCTCGATGTTGGGAACAGCTCGACCTCGAGCTTGATTCAAAGCGGATTTCCATCTTCATCACCATGGAGGTAATTTGATCTTCTGGAACTTCCTCCTCTTCCTTAGTCAAGTGTACCTCCATCTTCTTTTTTGGGTATTCAAACGAACGATGTCCTGGTTCGTTCTATCGATAACACATAAACTTTGCATTATCTTGTTTTTCTTCATTAAATTTCAGTTGGCGTAAAACCTGCTTCTAAGGGTAAAAGCGTTTATCGGTGCTCCCTTGGTATTTCGTTTCTACTCGTAAAGCAAGTTGAAAAGCTTCACTTAAAGTCCATGGGCGATGTAGAAAAACGTCATCCCTAATGGTAGGTTGAAGGTCATTTACATATCGAACAATCTTTTGTCCTTCCGTCTCTTGGAGGTTATTTCAAGCAACTAATAAATAAAACTCCCCAGTATATTCTTCTACTTTTTTTTATTCTGTCGGAGATTTTGGAGTTCTTGAAAGAAAATTTGATCATGATCCGCAAGAAGAAAATTTTCTTTCAATTTTTTTTTCATCTTTTTCTAGTCAGTAATTTTTCCTTTCTCACCACGAAGTCGGGATTGTTGAACTTGCGCCCAGGCCGCAGCATACCCGCGGAGTTTGGTAGCAACAAGTTTACCCTTGCGTTCTTCTGGCAATTCACTCCATTCAAAATAATTCTCAGCTGCACTTAACCAATCAATAAAACCATCGATATGGAGCACACCATGAAATTTTGGTAGATCGACTTTAATACCAAAATCTCGCCGTCTCTCTTTATGACGTGGATCTGGATGCGGATCAGGCCTGTAATCATCGTTACGCTCAAAATCAACACCCTGGATTTGTCGTGGAATTTCTGGTGCAAGATTAATGCGGTTGCTAGTACCTTCTTCACGAGGAAGGTTATTCTCCAATCGCTACAACCTCTGATCCAACCGTTGCATCCCCTCTTTCATCTCACATACTTCAGTTCGAACATCCTCTAGGGCTTAGTCAAATTTTCTATAACTTGTCCCTAACGATCATCCATAACAGGAGCAAGATTAGCTTGATTAGCTTTTGGTGGCATTGTAAAAAACCAGATATTTCTGGCTCTTACTTGCTCTCTGTAGATCTAACTTCTCTGGATCTAACTTGCTCTGATACCAATCGATGCAGAGAGAAAATAAAAACCAAAAAAATAACAATAAAAAAAAAAATTGAGAGAATATACCCTCTCTCAAAGTCTGCAAGAGAATCCACCCCAAAATAATAAACTCAGTCACCAATTTACAATGAAGGGAAATATCCCTTAAATAGACTAAAAAAAGATAAACACTTTTTTATTTTATCTCTCCTCCCTATTTTCTATTTCTTAACCTATTTTCTCTCATCCCTATGTTTTCTATCTTAAATTCACGTGCTACCCACGTTTTACAATTCACGTTCCACCCACGTTTTACCCCAAGCTATTGTTGAAAAGATAAACCCCCACGTTTTACCCAAAGCTATTGTTGAAAAGATAAAACTCTCTTTAGATTTAACCTTATCCTATTTACATTTCTAAACTAACAAGATTTAACCTTATCCTATTTACATTCCTAAACTAACTAACCCAATCCATAAATATCAACTCACGCACAAACTCAATGCCCACCCACTTATCCCTGCGCACCTTCTAAGTTAAAAGATAAACTCAAAAACTAATAACAATAAATTTTTTTTTTTTTTTTCTTCTGCATTAGAGTATAATTTTGTATCATGGCGGAGATTGATGAGACATCATTGCAAAATCACCTCCACAGTATATTCCTCTTTCTTTGAGGGCATTTTGGTCACAGCAAAGTTACTTTTAAGTGAGGGCTCTATAAAGCTAAATTTTAGGAAGAAAACCTAGTAATTGAGAGAGTTTTGGGGTATCACGAGATCAGGATTTTTTCTCATACATTGGCAAACCCTGATCATTGTTGTGCCTTTGTATTGGGTCGGGTTCATTAGTATTTCCTCGCAAGGTGATTGAGCCGGCCGACTGCCAAGGAAAGGAGTTAATTGATAGCATTCTTATGGTAGGGGAGAAATCAATTTGAGTTTTCTTTGCCATTATGAGGTGATCTATATAGTAACCACAAAATTTGCATTTTTCTTCTTAATAGTGAATACATCCTTGCCTATTGCCTATGGATGCAGCCCATTTTGGGTGAACCACATAAATTTGGTGTGTGCTTTTGATTTTGGCATATGTTGTGGTAGCTAGATTCCATTTTATTTACTTTTGGTTCTTTTTATAGTTTTCTCAAATTATATTTCACACAGTGTTCTGGTATATGTTGATTTCTTGAAGCCGGTTTCCTGGCGATTGGCAAGTTGGTATCTAGGGTGTTGGGTTTGTTATTGTGGGGAGCTCACCAACAAAGTCCTATATTTTCAAAAGAAATCCAATATCAAGAGGCAAACTTCAGTCAATGCTCATCTAATTACCCTTTGAACCAGAGATACGGTCACTTTAAGAACAAAAATCATATTCTAATTTCAATGAAAACAAACCCAGATAAAAAGAGAAATAATAGTCAAGAAAATATTACTGGATTCAATGGACAGTAAAAAAATAAAAAGAAAAAAAATAAATTTAGAATTAAATAATAAACACATTAAAGAGCCCAAACAAAAACAGACCACTACACCTAGACCATGTCATGGATCCGAATTAAAGTCAATTAAATAAAAACAACCACACCACAAACTTCAAATTGAATATGCAGTTAAATAAGAGAACCCAAAGCATTAATAGAAAGACACTCACGTCAATTGTTTCATGAAGTCGAATTATATTGGGGTGATTGATTTGCCTAAGTATCGAGATTTCCTTAAGAAGGTTCTCGCTCAGTTTGTTAGTAAGCGTTTTCCTGTCAATCTCCTTCACTGCCACAGGCCATCCCTTGTATCTATGCCTTGCAAGCCACACCTCAGAGAACGACCCCTTACCTATCTTCCGCCCAAGTATATAATCCCCAATCAACCTGCAACTTATCTCTTTTTGATCCATTGCCTCTCACCCCAAAACTCCAAAAAACTTAATTTCAAAGAATTCAAGCTTTGAGGTCATTCTCTCTTCGAGGGAAAAAAAAAACCCAATTTCATGAAAGAAAGAAAGAGAAGAAAGAAACCGATTTTGACCCAAAAAGAAGAGCTCGAGTCCAGTTAAGAATGGAATTTACAGGGAGACTCGATTGCAGAGGTGGGAATGGGGGTGAAGAAAAGACCCATGCCACGACCCAATTCATGGAAGGTGGAACGGAGACCCTTTGGAAGTGGACTTTGAAGAGAAGCATCTCTTAGAGGAAAAGTGATTATAATGGAAGTTAGAGAGATTGAGATAGAGGGGAAAGGAGTCCTGATTTTCATCAAAGTCTGATACGATAGTTCCCGCAGAGAGAGAGAAAGATCGCTTGGTTTTATGCATGGAGATATTTGTGGGACTCCTTTGAGTGAGAGATAATAACAAGCGATAAAAAAAAAAAGATAAAAAAAAAAACGAAAAAAAAAAAGCAAAATAATGGAAACCAAGATAACCCCAACTTAAAAACCTTTGTCGCTTTTTTCCCCTACTAAACTTTGTATTCAAATACCCCCAACCCAAAATAAATGTTGCTTAAACTACCCTCCTTTAGTTGTACTTTACCCATGCCTCTCTCTTCTCTATCCTACCAAAATAGGGGTTCGGGCAATGTGTGCAACACTCTCTCCTCTATCCCACCAAAATAGGGTCTCGGTCACTATGTGCAGTACGGCAATAGAGCTCCGCCACTATGTAAACTGTTGTCTAGTAGTAGGGCTCCAACACTATGTAAAGTGCGGTCTGGCAATAGGGCTCCGACACTGTGTAAAGTGTGGTTGAGCAGTAGGGCTCCGGTACTGTGTAAAGTGTGGTCCCACCAAAATAGGGGCTCCGGCCGGTCTGGCAGTAGGGCTCCGGCACAGTGTAAAGTGCGGTATGACAGTAGGGCTACGGCACTGTGTAAAGTGTGGCCAAGCAGTAGGGCTCCAAGACTATGTAAAGTGCAGTCCGGCAATAGGGCTCCGGTACCGTATAAAGTACGGTCCGACAGTTGCAAAAGGCGGTCCGACAGTAGAGGTTACTCGATTCCAGGACTCTAGCACTATATAAAGGGCGATCCGGTAGCAGTTATTTTCGGTCCAGTAGTTGTCTTAGGGCGATCCAGCACTTGTGCTCCGGCAATGTGCTACTGGGATCCAAAAGTCAACGTGCCCAAATGATTTTTGTGTACTAAAAAGCTATTTATGCTTAAAAAATGAACTTTTTCCCTTGAGGGGGTATTTGCATAGAAAGTTTGTTTTGGGAAAAAAGTGAGAAATACTTAAATTGGGGTAAGTTGCATAGAAAGTGTGGTCTTGGGTTTTTTTGCAATTTTTACTAAAAACAAGGGAGAGGTAAATTACCATTAGGAAAGGACAACTATTTCCCTATCAAAATAAGTAAATCCTCACTTTATAACTCATCGAAAAAACCTTTACATTGTGAAAGAAAAATAGTATTTCAAACTCAATTGTAACAAATTATCTAGACCGCCTAATTTGCTTTAGAAGTAAGTGTTCCAGATCTGTACATATTTTTTAGTTTCAAATTTTATTGTCGGTATTGGAAATTATTAAAAAACTATCAAATAGAGGTTCATAAATAAAATTTTCGCACATTTCAAATAGTTTACATAAAAATTCATTACTCTAGGGAAATCAAACATCATAGTTATTTTCTTGAATAACTACATAGTTCCATGAGAGAGATAGTAGTTAGAGGTAAAATTTAAGCCTTACTTGTATTATTGAATAGAGACTATCTGATTGAATGGTCGAGCTTAAAAGGTGATTTGAACAAACATGTACAAGTTGATATTATACATAGAGACAAGAGAAAAAAATGTTGTGGCTTCTCCTACTTGGATATAACATGTAATATGCTCTCAAAGCATTAAAGACGAGCACATTAATTGAAAGCCGACAATACTAAGAAACCATAGGAATAGAACAAGAATGGGATAGTTGAAAAAGCCTATACCTAAATTTCTCACATGTCTCCATGTATTTTAAATCCTCTTCTCTCTCTCTCAAAAGCGAAAAAGTGAAATCTCTCTAAACCTTACTCTCTCTGTCTTCCCCCCTCCAAATTAAGAGTTCGGTGATATGATAATTTAAGAGAGATGGGGATCGATCTCATCGTGTGAGCCATTGTGTATTAGGTCTTTGTAATTATGAATTATATGGTTTGACAGATCATAAAGATATATTACAAAAATAAGGATAAAATACTATGTGCCTCAAAAATCCTATGGAAGATGATGTTCTGACGTTGGAGATCCCTCCAATTGATCCTCAACTTCGAGATGTATAGATATGGAAGAAAAAAAAAGGAAAAAAATCTAAAGTCTTAAAAATCGTATATTTTATAACATAGCGTATAGATTGTCCATTTCAATCTGCACCATTTTTGGGGTTTTAAATTTCATAATTAAATATAAAAATAGATTTCAGGTTATCCTAGAAATTTTTTGCACCAAAGTTTATTCTCCAACCAAGTTTGGAGGTGCACTTTACTTTGATTGGATAAAATTGACACCTCATACAAACTGCACCCTAGAAATAATGATCCATTTTAATTTTAAAGAGAAGTAATGACACTTCATTGATTGAAATTTCTTTTGAAATAAAATGAGTGCCTAATTTTTAACTAAAACTTAATTATGAACTTTATTAAATTCAAATTATAATCATCATTATATTATAAAACAAAACAAATATTAAATTTAATTTAGAAAAACTATCATTTTACAAGTTTATTTTATAAAGTGTTGAGATGAGGATGTTGACATAGATGAGTGGAGGGACAATAAGGGATAAAAAATGAACACACTTAAAAGAACTTAGCTATGGCTCCAATAGGCGATACGATGAGAGAAAGTAGACTTTGGTGGGCTGGCTATGTGCAGTGCAAACTCAGTATAGAACTTGTTAGGAGGTGTGGGTTGGATCAAACGGAAGGCTCAAAAAGGGCAAGTGGTAGGCCCAATATGACATAGTTTGAAGTAGTGAAAAAAGATATGGGGACTTATGGCTTCACTGAGAATGACCCTTGATAGAACAAAATGACATATCCTGAGTCATGTAGTCGATCCCAAATAATTGAGAAAAGACAATGATGATGACGATTTGTAAGGTCTTAATATAAATAACAAATGGTAAATTAATATTCAATGTGAAAATTTTTACTAACGACAGTAATTTTGGTCACTCAGTTTTTAAATTATTGCTTTCGATTCTGAGTGGCAATGCTGATATAACTACCAATTTGACCACCTAAAATGCCTTGCAGATTTGAATTTATTTGCCACCCACTTTTTTAATATGGGGAATGAAGTTTATTTTCTCTATACATATTGTGCAATAAAAAAACTCACGCCGCCCGATTTTTTCGGATGGTAATGAGCCTATGGGCGAAAACACTGTTCATTTTTGCCCATAGGCGTTGCGTAGATACTTT
>NW_006497395.1:70646-98226 GCF_000471905.2 Amborella trichopoda
CATGTATATATACATGTATATAGGCACTGATTTCATGCAAAGGTTCTATAGAAATATAATAAAAAAATCTTCAAAAACCATGTTAGAGCTATTTATTTGACTTCAAATTTTAAATATACACTCTTTTAATTCCATTGAACAATAAAAAAATTTACAAAAATTAGAAACATAACCTATAAAGTGTACTTTTAGCCCAATTAATATAGGCCATCCATTTTAATGAGATGCTTTGATCCAGGCCTTAGAATAATTGTTTTTCGTTCCAAGTTTTTTTGTTTGTTTTCATATCATTAGATTAACTATGTTAAAAGAAAAAAAAATTGATTTTGAATTTGTAAGATGGTCTTGAAATTCATGAGATAGATAGTCTCAATTCATTATCGGAAAGAACTCATTTTGATCATATTTAAAATATAAATTAAATTTTATCATTTTTTAAAATTAATTATGAGAATAAAGATTTATGGACAAATAAACGTCATGAATTTTTAAAAAAATGTGATTTTATTATATTACAAGGATAGGGTGATAGGGATTATTCCCTTCCATAACATTCCGTGGCATTGGGGTAGCCCATTGGCGGCCCTCCCTCATGGGACGCGACACCCAACGCTACTTTGAATCCAAGGATTCAAAAAAAATTGTTCCCGTTGAAACCTGAAACACTCTCGCTATCTATCTCTGCACGCACCTCGTTCTTTGGAAATCACGAGATGCTCACACCCCATCTCTTCAATTCTCTCGCACTGCTGCTCGCTTCTCCACGCCCCACCCGACCTTTACAATCCAGAGGCAAATTCCCACCTTCTCTGTGCGACACCTCACGCCCATCAACTTCCCACCTTTACAAATCCAGAGGCAAATTCCCACCTTCTCTGTGCGACACGTCACACCAGTCAACTTCGAGAACTTCCTCTCTGTCTCTAACCCCTTCCTTCTTTCTCTCTCCTCAATGCCTTGCTTTCTCTCTCCTCCATGGTTTGCCCATTTCTTCTTTGCCAATACCATGTCGGGTCTTCTCCTTCTTCTCTCTGACCTCATCCTCTTTCTCACTCCTTCATGGCTCACTCTCTCTCTTCTGTCACCACCCATTTGCTTCTCTGGGTTTCTCTCACATGGGTCTTACTCTTGTCATCTTACCTCTGCAATTCACTTCCTGGAATTGTGAACAAATGCAATGAAAAATGTGGCCCCATTTCCATTACCTACCCTTTTTATCTCAAAGAATCATGTGGTTTTCACGGCTTCAGACTAGGTTGCTCAAACTCCACACCCACCCTTGAGTTAAATTCTGAAACTTTTACAGTTCTCGAAATTTCATCAGATAGCATCTCAATCGATTTTCCTGGTTCTTCATGTCGATTTGATTCAAGAGATTTTGAATTTAAGGGTAATCAATTCTATGGAATTTCTATTCAGAATGTGATCCAACTATGGGATTGTGAGAAGAACTCTTCTTTATGTAAATTGGACTGCAGGGGGCCTGATGAAGAAAATGAAAATGTGGGTTGTGAAGGAAATAGCAGTTGTTGTTATCCGCTGAGTGATACGAGTTTCTGGCAACCTGGTGATGGGTTTTCTGTGTTTGATGGATTTGGATGTCAGGGCTTATCGATATCAAGTGTTTCTCCTGGTTCAAAGCCTGAGCTTAAGCTTGAGTGGGCCGTTCCAGGATACTCCCCAGGTAGTGTATGCTCGAATAACGCTTTATCAGTGAATGCCACGACAGTTGCAGAGGGAATAAGGTGCGTTTGTGAAGATGGGTTTCTTGGAGATGGTTTTGCCGAGGGGATTGGATGCGTAAAAGGTAACCCACTTCCTTTTAGCCTCACTCCATACAGATTTCTTGTTTTTGTTTCTGTCAATGGTGTTTATGAAGATCTATGTGGTACCATGTGTCTATTTCATTTCTTTCTTTTTTACCATTTTTCTCATACAATCCATTACTGTTGGTTATTGAAGACATTTTTGGCTACAGCTAAGACATTTTTCGCTACAGCTAATGTCATCGTTCAAACCAATTCCTCTCTCTGACCAGTGAAACAAAGGAAGATCATATATTTAATTCCTGGGAGTGAGAAAGAGGGAAAGGAAATTTGGTTACTTGGAACCATGATGATATGTTGATTCCCTGGCTCAAAAAAGAAGACAGTAAGAATTATGCTATTCTCTCTGAAGACTGAAACTCTTATGAAATTAAAGAAAATATTGGACGAAAACATATAAATTTGATAGATTTTTAATTATAGGAACATCTGACATCACAACATATTAAGGTTATGATTATCACGTACATAGAACACAAGAAACAGCGGCAATGTCATTGCACTGCTATAGTAGCACATGATCCACTAGTCAACTACATCTATTTTAAGAGATCCCCACCTCTTGTAATTGAGGTTTTTAAGGCCATAGGCATTTGATGCTTTCTTCATTCATGATACTGCTTATTTGGAGGCAAACCACTAAAAGGCCTCCAAGTTCTCCTTCTTTCAACGCCATAGGTTCTTGCAGAGTTTCCTATTCATGAGAGCGCCTTACCCTGTTGAATGTCCATCATCAGGAACCACTGTTGATCTATGCTATTTGTAATCAGGAACAGACGGTCCCATGAGGTATACCTCATACTAAACACTAGTGGTATACGTTTGACAAATACACCCAGCATTTCCTTGAAGGACTCTTGAATGTCCCATAATTGTTTAGATGAAGTTATCCTAGTAACATGGCCAGGAGGGGTGGATGCAAAGCTTCTGGCTACATATTAGTTTCATTCGCATCCCCTTGCATGTCAGATGTAATATGGTCCCCTCATGAAAGGTTTACCAGATTTGTGTTTCCAGATCAAATAACATTCTGATTATTATTATTTACATGATAACAACAACAACTATACTTAAGTAGTTACATTAGCATCGTTCAGATTTAGGTTAGAGCATGTTACCATGCTTCCGCTGGAGAAAATCTGCAGATACTCCCTCAAATTCTGCAGTTACTCCATTGACCGAATGACATAGGAGGATCTTCTTGAACTGAAATTTTGGAATGCGCTTTTGAATCACCTGATGTGTAATGTCAATATAAATCATCAGTTTTTCTCTTGAGTACCTGAGTGTTAAAAAATTTGGCCACGTGGCCACCTATGTGGCCAAAGGCCTTCCCCGCCCACATAAAGGCCTAGGCAGGGTGCCTAGGCACCGCCAAGGCATCTGCCTCTAGGCGGGCGCCCAGTGCCCTTTGGCGAGAGGGTGGAAATATGCCCTTCACTAAAACAAATGTCATTTTCCTCCCTCAAAGAGGGAGAAAAGGGTTTAGGGGGGGGCATTCTAACCCCCCAAAACCTACTTTGCTAGCATTTGAGAGAGAAAAATTTCCCCAAAACAAGATTTTTTGAAGATTAAAATTTTCTCGAAGGTTTCGATTTCTTATGAAATAAACCCGATACTTTTTGTGGGTTGATTTGGCTGTGAAAGAAAATTTTGGCTCTTACTGGTCATCGAGCCAAGATCTAGTACACATTAAAAGGTTCATATATTTTCATTTTTTTGTTTATGGTTTATATTATATTCATGAGTGTTTAGTTTACTACTTTTTTTCCCCTTCTTCTTTGGTTTTTTATTCTTGTAAATTATTTCAAGTGTAGGATGGTATTTGTGGCCCATATTCTTGACTGAAAAAGGAAGCATAATGTGTCTTTTTTTTTTTTGGATTTTTTCTTGTGTTTTTATTTTGAGTTTATGTTTGGATTTGTGCACCATATTAATGTAATTTAGTAAACTCTCTGAAATTTAATCGAAATGACTTATTTCTATTTAATTTTCTTGTTTGGGCATTTTTTTATTTTATTTTTAATTTGGATTTTAGACTTTAAGTAATTCAATGACCAGTTCTTATATTATATATGTATGAAATATGGTGTATGGACTATGATAATGTGTTTTACTAGTATTTCTGAAAATTACAGTTTCTAAGATCCTTTTGAGGCAGCCAAACCCTCTAAACAGCTCCCATTGGGCATAGACTCGAAATTTTCCTAGACGTGCCGCCTAGTAAACTAGGTGCCCGCCTAGGCAGCTGAATCCATATTTTTGACATTGGAATACCTAAACACTTAGATCTGACTGTACAAAATTGGACAGAATTGTGGGCTTTCATAGGGCATGATTTTTTCATGTTGGTACCATGGTGAGTAATAAGTTTTTTTTTTTCTAACGTGTTTTTTTAAGAGGATGACTGCTGTGTTGTGGGTCAGATCCCAATTGACATCCTAAAAATGCTCCTAGCTAGGGTTTTGCCTGAGGGGGCAATTGTACATTTTGTCCCCATGGAAGCTTATAACCTTCTCAGTTTAGGTTAATCAAAAGTTTTTTGCAGCCAGGATATGTGTATAAATGTATTTTGGATTTCTTGAACAGCTACATCTGAGACCATCCAAAAAATGGATAGCCTGTGTTCAATCAATGATGTAATTTCTTTCAGACACTTCTAGAGAGTGTATTCACTTTTTCTTTTTCCTTTTCTTTTTGCCCTTTTTTCTTTAGGTTGTTCTCATGGTTGAGCAACTTCAATCCCCAAGATCTGGGTTCCTAAAGATCCTCCCAGCTTGTGTTTTGCTCGAGGGACCAAATGTACACTTAGATATCGTGGGAGCATGTAACCCCATTTGACTCTGTTTCTCCTGACAAAGGCTAAACATCCTTTAAGAGCGTGTCTAAAACCTGAGGTTCCACATACTGAAAGTTTCTTGACCTTGTTCTCTAAGTTTCTAGACTGTCAAGGAGTTGCAGAGGAGCTGTGCTCTTGGATAAGATGTGAGATTTATTTGTTATAGAAGATTATGTTAGAGGTCCTCCATACAAGTCAAGTTACATCCATAGACCTGTTTATAAATGTGAAGAACCTTGAAGACAAGACAATCCAGAAATACGACGAGCCTTAACTGTGCTGGTTGTAACAAGGCGAAGTGTGCAAGTTGCTGATATCATGACGGCCGGAGCTGCAAAGGAGCTCTGCTCTTAGATAAGACGTGGGTATTATTTATTATGAGGTTCCTATAAGTCAAGTAGCATTTGTGGCTCTGTTTATAAATGTGAAGAACTCTGAAGTTGGACATCCCAGAAATACCTGGAACCTTCAGTGTGATGTTTGTGCCATAACAAAGTGCGTCAGAGAGTAGCAATGTTCTTCTTTGTAATGGCCATTCGCATCACATGGGTGACATCTCCTAGTGGAGAAGTAAAAGCATTTGATGGAAAAGCGCACTTATGAGGCCAGAGATATCTGGGCTGTGTGTTTATAATAGATCCCATGAAAGGGATGTTACTCTTTACTTTTTGTCTCCAGGATTCCTTGTTAGGAGTCATGAACCCTCTGTTTTTGTATTTTTTTCAGTTCTTTCTATTTCAATCGGGCTTACGCACCCAAAAAAAAATGTGCTGTTTGCTTGTATATATCTCCTTTACCTGGTATCCAGAGGATCCTCCATATATGTTTGACTGTTGAGCACTTGATTATCATGTTCCAAGTTTACATCTTTCTAGGGACACGATTATACATGCACTTGAATATGCATTCTTAAGCAACTATGGTCAAATGCACGTGTTCACATACTTACACATGGTGTTCCTCATCTTCTCTCATGGCAGTGGAGTATCACCTTAGAATGTGGACAAGAGCCTGGTAGTTTAACATCAATCTTTCTTACAGCATGTAGGAAGAATGGAAGAGAAACATATGGAGAAGCCTGCCACAATAGGAGAAACATAAAACAGAGAGCAGTGATCCTTGCTGGTGCGTAGTTGGATACAACTAAATATTATTTTTCTTGCGATTGTGTGATCTTGAGTTGTGGATAATCCTGTGCTTTATGTGATAAACAGGGATATTGGCATTCACTGCCATTCTTGCAGCCGTATTGACTTTATATTGTCAATTCAGACAATCCAACAAAGATGACAAGCAAAATCCTAACCCTACTGACTCTTCAAAAATCATTGCTTTTCGAAAGTTATATAGGGCTCAACTATTCACATACAAAGAATTAGAAGTAGCCACAAAAGGATTCGAAGAAAGCCAAAGGATATTGCTTGATGATCATGGAGCTGTCTATGCTGGGGAGCTTGATGATGGATCATATGTATCCATCCATAAGATACTACATGGAAGTGACCAAGGACTTGGACGAGTTTTGGAAAAGATTGATGCCCTCTCTCGTATTTCACATAAGAATATTGCTCGTCTTCTCGGGTGCTGCACCGATTTGGGTTCACCTTTGGTTGTCTTTGAGCTCCCCCGAAATGGAACCCTCAAAGAGCATCTCCAACAAGAGAAAGGCCGAGGCTTAGATTGGCTGACCCGTATAAATATACTAACTAAGGTAGCCAGTGCCCTTGCATACCTAAAGTTTGAAATCTCCCCACCGATTTATCACCAAAATCTTCAATCTGGAAACATACTCCTTGACTATGATTATACCGCAAAGATTGCAGGCTTTGGGCTTGAATTGCTTGGGCTAGCAAGTGGGTCACACCTATCTTTGGACAAAACTGATGAGTTTAGCATTGGTGGGGTAATGCTCGAGATAATCACAGGCTTGGGTCCAACGGGGCTTGCTGCAATGGCGCTGGTTAAGATAAGGGATGGAAGGCTATATGAGATGGTGGACCCATTTCTTCTTTTCCAAGATCCCTCTTTCCAGAGGGAGGCGATGGAGAGGGTTGCTGGGCTTGCTGTTAGGTGCTTGTCAGTTCAGGAGGTTGATAGGCCTAGCATGATGGAAGTTGCAGAAGAGCTTCAAAAGGCTAGGACTGAGAGTATGAAGGCAAGGAGGGAGAGTAGATTGGAGGAGACATTTTCAAACTCCAGCCTTTTGCAAATGGTTTCAATGTCGCCAGACTCAATTTATGTGCCATGTGTGGGCTCAGAGAATGGTGCCTCAGCTGGTTAAATATGCACGATGAGGCTAAAAATAATGATTAGTATGAATTTCTCAATTATCATTGTGACAAAGAATTCCATGTACACTGTTGAGCTTTATGGGAAAAACAAGAAGCACAAGGTGCAAACTACTTGTGCAAACTATTGAACTTGATTGGAGCTTGAAAGTAAGCTTGATGTGTTGTGTTCATAAACTTATCAATATTTGTGCGTGTTTATGCCAGTCACATCATTGCACCGCCTGGCACTGGCCTGGCCAAATCGAAAGGAAGAGCTTGGACCTAGCCCTGCCTTTCCAAAGTGCTGGGTCAAGGTTGGCCCGGCTGATTGCCTCTATTATTATCAATTAGAATTTATTAGACAACTCTTGGTAATATAATTATTTGGCAAAATTGTTTCATTCTCAACTTTTTTTTACTTGTATCAGATTTTTTTTTCCATTCTAGTGTGTTTATGGCCATAATCCTCTTATTGTCTCAATTATTCAAAATTGTTAGTATTTTGGTTTTGAAAAATACTTTGGTGCATTTTAGAATAGCATAATGTTTTGTCATTTTCTTAAGTTTTAAATTATGTTGAGTGAGAAGGAAGTGTTTTTTTACTTGGTTTTGTTTTAAATCGAAGAAGAGTGTGGATTGAATGATATATACGTGTGGGCATTTTCATATTTTAGAACAAACGTGAGAGTGATGATGTATGTGCGGAGCATGTGAAGTTTGTGATGTGCATGTGTGCGTGTGCATGTACGAGGGTGGAAAGGTACTTGTTAGCGTACTTTGTACTCGACTTATGCTTGTACATGTGCATGGAGAGGACCGGCTGTGGCATGTGAGGAATATCTACCAGTCATTAGCTATTGAAGACATGAGCATATGTGACTGTTCACATCCGTCGAGATCAACGGTCGTGAATGTAACTACTTGCATATAGTGTAACGGTACGAAACTATTCACTTGAACATTATTCGCAGCTACGCATAGCTCTATATAATGAGTCTTTTCTCCCAATCTGCGAACGCCATTTTCAATAGAACCTTGGCTCTCATCCTTCTTTATCTACTAAATTTTCTCACTCTCTCTTTACGAATACCATACTTTAATGCTCCCTAGTAAGTTTTTGGTTCAGGTGCATAGAACCTACAATCGCAACAAAAGACTTTATGTTTTCTTGTATCCGAGGATGAATTTCCCTTCTTATGTATACCATCTACATTATTGAATGGTGTGTTGATACCGATGCTACTATTCATGGATCTAATAATTGAGATCTGTTTAAGACTTGTGATTCAATGGCTAATGGAATTTAGCTCAATAGGAACTTAGGCTATGGCCGAAATGCTTGGAAAAGGTACAGTGGAATCATAGTTTGGCTCGGGCAAGGTTCTTACCTTGGAAAATGCATACTATGTCTCGGATATGAGGAGAAACCCTGTGTTGGGATCTATTTTGAATAAATTTTTTTTTAAATAGTTTTGTCCTATTTTGGTATGGGATTAAGACATGGGTAGAACAACTGCACACTCTTATGTGATTAAGGGAAGTAGAAAATCTCATGAGGAGTAAGAGAAGCTGCTTTGGTGAGTGCATGGTTCAGGATATATCCCACTGTCAATACTGCTTCTCTTCAGAAATCTAGGGAGAGCTTTGCATGTCCCATCATGTATCTCACCATTTCTACTAAAGTCATATTCCGCCTCTTGGCAACTCTATTTTGCTTTATTGAGTAGGGCATGGTGTAATGGTGAATAATATCATGCTCCACGCACAAGTCCCTAAAGTTGTGATGAGTACTTACTACCTCTATCAGTTCTTAGGACTTTGATTATCATGTTTGCTTGATTCTATACCTCAGCTTTGTATTCTTTGAATTTCTCTAGTATACATGGCCTATCGTGAGTGGTCATCAGTGAACATGATGAAGTATCTCTTGCGGCTTTTGGTAATCACATTCATAGGATTGTAAATGTCTCTATGTATGATTTCTATTATGTTAGAAGCCCTTTGTGCCCCGATGACATTTTTTCTTGTTAACTTTCTTTGCATATACAAGATTCACACACCTTTGATAGGTCGTCTTTATAAGTTTCCAGACTTCCATCTTTTCTTAACCTTTCCATTCTTTTAAATCCTATGTGCCCTAGTCGCATATGTCATAGAAAATCATCAACATCATTCGAAGACGAGACATAGGCAACTACTTATTTTATTTCAATCGAGTAAAGACCGTCTACAAGCAGACCGGTCATGACAATCTCATCATGGTTTTTCACTATTACCTTATTTTCAGAGAAGGTGATGATTAACCTGGCCTTAACTATCATTGAAGCCAAAACCAAGTACTTCCTCATGTCAGGAGCATGGAGTGCTTGTTTTAGGACCATGAATATCCCATTCTTCATTTCTAGTACAAAGTCACCAACACTCAGAATATCGGTCCTTCGGTTCCCTCCCATGTAAATGTGTTGCTCACTCGGCCCCACGTGTTTGAAGGTGTGGAAAGCATCCTTGGTATTTGACACGTGGGTTGTAGCTTTCGAGTCAAGACACCAAGATGTGCCATTGGGGTCAATTAACAATGTCTCAAATTCCACACACGCAAGTTCCTTGTTACCACCAGGGTTCTTATTGAACTGACATCCTTGGCTATATGACCTATTTTCTGACATATGTAGCAAGCCGTACTCTTTCTCTTTCCCTTAAACTTTTTACTTCTCCCTCCCCTCCTCTCTCTCTCTCTCTCCCTCTTTTCTTTTCCTCCCCCCACTGTTTATTTTTCATTTTACCCATCTTTGTTAGGCTTAAAGTAGGGTTGAGAGTTTACCATGTGTACCACATCTTTGGGTGCCGGTGCACTGTATGCATTCCACTTTTCCTTCTCGGCTTTGAGCAATGTGATAAGCTCCTCTAGCTTAGGAGCAATTTCTCAGGCAACAAGGGATGATATGAATACCTCTCAAGAAATGGGGAGCGTATTCATCAAGTGCACCACTTGAATGGTTTCCAGAGGCTGGATCTCGATCACCTCCATCTCTCAAACGCCTTAAAAGTGCGCACGTGCTTTACTGTTTTTGTACCCTCGACCATTTTCAGATTGTTGTACTTCTTTATTGCCAATGATTTTCTCATAAGGACCAACATACTCCTTCTCGAGCTAGTTGTGCATTCCTTTAATAGTTCTAATTGGCTCATACTTAGATTCGTATGAGTCATTCATGGTGTAGAAACCCTAATCTTGATTGAGAAAGCTGTGAATGATCAAAATGTACTCGGCAAGATACCTCGAATTTGAACCATTCACACAATCCTAACCCATCCGTAAACTAGCCTCCATAAACCCCATATCGCTTCGGCAGAGCTAAAAGCGCTTGAAGAAAAAAAGCAAAGCAAAGCAAACCAGAACTCAGGACTACCAAGATGAGAGCAACCTGAAAACAGGAAATCCTGGCACCACTCCTTGGTGCCGATGCAGTTCCCAAGTGTGACGCAGAGCGACACAAAGTACACTAGACACCAGAACAACCTGAATGGAGAGAGAAGGGTTTGACGCCATTGGCAATGACGTCGATTCCCCTCACACCTGTGCCAAACCCTAGGTGGTTAAAATTAGGAAACAACTCAGTGTGCAGTCCAAACGTTGTGTGTCAGCCCGTACTAACGTGTGCCACGTCGTACTAACATGTTAGATGTCAGTACAAAGGTTGGTTGTCGCCCTTGGATTCATCGAAGAAATGTTACGTGAACTGACAGTCGTACAAGGGAGCCGGAATGACAGTTTGAAACCATCACTGCTCGAAAGGGCACCAAAGGCAGTTGAAAATGCTCTAAAATCTGATTGGCCTAGAAAATATACAAAATAATTATCATAATGACAAATTTGGTCGTGAAGGGGCTTCAACTACGCCATTGTTAGTGGTGTCATGCTTCTAACAGCCAGCCCACAAAACTGTATCTGTATCAAGTCATGTGGTCAAAATGCATTAAAAGCACATTTAATGTGGTTGACGACAATTAATGGTCATTAATGCTGATCCGACGCCATTGCCAGTGGCCCCAGCACACGTCCAAAAGGTGACAGAAAATGAAGCGCCCAGATTGCACAAAAAACAATCCAATGGTGGTCCCAGGTTTGTTTTGCCTATATATATGGGCCTTTACATTGATTCCAGGTCTGTGATTTTTTATATCAAGTGCATAAGCTCTACTAGAACGAACCAAACCTTACTTGAACCCTATTCGACCCAAAACTAATATGTCAACCTAAACTTTTATACTCTTATCTTGAAGGCAATCCATATAATTAGACCTTCATGATACCCTTAAACCTATATCAACATGCTCCGGCTAAACCCGAAAGATTGTGATTGACCGTGCAATAATTGACTCTAAATCAGCACCGACTCCAAGCGCCGCGCCTAGGGGCCCGACCTCAAGTATCATTCATCCCTCTTTTTCTTCTCTTTACTATCATTTATTTCCCTTTTACTCCTACTGTTCATGCTTATGTTAGCATTTATGAATAGTTTTAGTTGGGTTTTTGCATATTTATTAGTTTTTGTTTAGTCTCACTTATTTTTATTTGCTTAGTTCTTGATTTCTCTTGTTCATTTATTACCTTTGCTCTTTTTCTTCTTATATTTCTAAACCCTTTTTATTAAATGCCCCCTTTTTTATTAAATATTTCAAAATATTCTTTGAACTCCAAGGTTAAAGTATACAGGAAGCCAGCTTGGTCGGCGGTCCGAGTGGGAGAAGGCCCTGTGGCCCGACTTTTCCAGGAGCATAATTTGTAGGGACCTTTTCTCTATCTGCTTCATTTGATTTTGTTGAACCCGAAATCAAGGTGGAGATTAAGTTCTCTGCCCGTATTTTTTAGTATAAACACATGGAAAAAAGCAAGATATGCCTTGCACACATATTCGTATGCTTCCACTAGGTATCTGCATCTCTTATAGGCCAAGATGAATTGCTTATAGGATGGGAAGGATGATGCTCAGTAAGTATCTCATGCAAACCATCCTCAAAAAGCACATAACAAAGTTTGCGCTTCCATGAGGAGCAGTTTGTCTCATCGAATCTTTCGGTCTTTAGAATCTCAGAGATAAAACTGTATGCATCCATGTGCTCTATTTTTAGATATGCTATCTCTAGGGAGTTTTGTAATGTCTTCCATTTGTTAATAGTTGTATAGTACTACATCTCGCTTAGCTCAACGTACTACATCCTACGGAGTCAAGAAGTTTTTTCAGTGCATAAAGAGCTAAATAAACCCTTTAAACACCTTGTCTTTGGCTTGACAGGGTTGAAAGGTTCGACAATCATTGATGTTCCTCTTAACTAATAGGTTGGCCTCAACAATCTTACGAGTTGACCTCTTATAGAACTATTAACTTATGGTTAAACTTAAAGAAATATATAGATAACATGGCTGTGATACCATTTTAAACAGGACCATACAAATCCTAAATGTTGAAGAAATATCTTATAATATTCAACTGATCAAAGTGAAAAACTTACATAAAGAATTGCGAAGAAGAAACAAGGAAAGACATACCAGAGTATCCTTGCATTAACAAAGCTTCCAACCCACACTTACTATCTTTAGTCTCACACTTTGTATAGTTTTTACATTATTACACAAAAGACAACTTCTATATCATTGAGATCAAGAGAACAAGAGAGTGAGAGAGCAAGAGCAAGAGAGAGGGATTGAGATCTAGCAGTTAGAATTCGAATACCTTCTTCTGAGGTAAACTCCTCCTTTTTATAGACGAGGTCTTGAGATAGCTGGATCGAATCTTTAGAAAGGAAAGTCACATCTTCTTTAAGACAACTGGAGGATAGAGAAGCATCTTTTAAAGGTAGAGTCACATCATCTTTGAGGTCACATATTGGGCCCAACTTTGGGACATTCGTCAAGACATAAACTAGACCCTCCGATCTCAACTTTTGGACATGTGTCAAGAACATAATCCCTCCCCCCCAAAAAAAAAAAAAAAAAAAAAGAGGAGGAAAATCACAAAAAAGATCTTAGATCAAACATAACAATAAATGACCTAGAATAACAAGAAATAATAGCCTCAGACCGAATAGACCTAACCTACTAGCCCTTGAGCCAAGATTTTGTTGGTATTCTTCCCTCTGACTTTCTTTAAAAACCATAGCCATAGGATTAAAAACTCTAGAACAAGATTAGAGACCTTTAGATCAACTCTTGACTAGATCTAGTTGTAGGATAACATCCCTAGTTTTAACCCTAGAAACCCAAGTATAGATTTACCACATCAATCTTACATTCATCTATAAGCCCCCAAATTTATCTACTCTCACCTCAAATATCAGTCCACCTTGAGTTCAACAACATGTTAATTGTGATATGATGCGACAACCATTTAGATCTTATTCATCTGCCTTCACCACAGGTATTTCTTTTCCTCTTGTTCATTTTCATTATTTCTTCCTTATTTTTTATTTCTATTATTTTCTTGCGTTATTATTTATTTTAAGTCCTCTTTTTCAAATTCTTAAGGTGTTTTCGGAAAGTTAGGCTTGTGATTTTAAGTTCATTTCGTGATATACCAAATGGTGATACATAACTATCGTGGATCTATTCATTAATATGCTTTGAGGTCTACTTCACCCCAGTATGGTTTTGGCAACTTCTTAGAATTGGCATGCTCCAAACTCTCTTCAATATTGTATGATTTATTCTCTCTTCTACACCAATATGATGGAGTTTATATGGCACTATTTATTATACGTCATTTTTGATGTACTTGCATCCTTGGTGCAAATAAGGAGAGAGCCAATGATGATCTGGTCCTGCCGGTACCCAAGACACTGTCAGATCAAGGGAACACTGCAAAAATAAACCTAAAACTATACAACATTGGAAATAGTACTATCATGCCGAAAAGAGACCTTATAACTACAACCCCATGATAGGGGTTTCAAAACAATACCTAGCCATGGCCATTGCATCCAGAACGTCGAAAAACCCCCAAGGACAAAATATGGGCTCAATAAGACGTCCCAAGAACATTCTAGGCCCAAATTACCACAAACAAGTAGGTTTTACACTATTGCGGTGTGGCCTCACCAAACCTGTCCCCAATCATGGAGGCTGCGTTCTTCACATCTTGGGATGATCTGCAAACACCCACACATCGCTCTTTTGGAGTAGGAAAAAGCTCAAATTTGGATACAAGCTAGATCTCGATGACCCAGTCATTTTGACATATGGCATGCGTCATGAAATGACCCAGAACCAAAGCTTTTTTGGAGAGAATATGAACCCAAAAGCATGGAAATCAGAGCTTTCAAAGAAAAGGCATCTCGAACTTCATGAAGCAATACCTCAAGATCTGTACATCTGATCATCGCAAAGACAGGTCCGATGAGAGCGTATAACGAAGGACTACAAGCTGGTATAACTTTTACACTCAATCAAAGTTTGGTTAATCGCAAATTCCAAGGCCCGGGGGATGGAATCCCTTTTTTCGACGATCTCCCGAATTCAGAAAAACTTCAAGTAAGAACCAAAACAGACAAAACTTGGTGCAAAACGACTGTGGCAGTCTTGCCTCTAATTGACAATCAAAATAAAGACTTGGAACACTATGGATCGCATTGCATTGACGGCCAAAGTTGACAATCTAGCCGGATTTCTACCTCTCGGGAAAGAGTCTGTCTCAAGATGATCAAAAGACATCAAACTCTTCAGAATCAAGTAAGCATCAAGACTACGATGATGGATCATCTGAATCACCGCCACAAGCATCTGAAAAAGCTTCTGAAGATCTAGCAATGGAGAAAGGTCCCTCAGAGAGGGATGGTTTCGTCATTAGCAGAATAGGTTTAAGGGGCATTTTGGTCATTGTTCCTAAATTCGAGATTTTATTGTTATTTCTTTTAATTATGATTTTTCCACTATATAAACAAGCTGAGGTCAATTGTAAAAGGGATGGATCATTCATTTACGAAATAGAGGTATTAAGCTGTATCCACTTGTCTCTTACTTCCAACCCTTGGGTCCAGTAGCAAGGAGAGATAAAACTTTTAGACAAAGAAAATACCCCTGACTCATCCTGAGCATGCGATCCCATTCTCTCCCTACTCTTAAGATAGGCCACGCCTTAAGCCCACTCTCTCTCCTCTTTCTCTCATTATCTCTCCACTCGTTGCTCACCCTATGCAGTGATCTAAAACCACTACAAACATGCAGTCTTATCTCTTTCCCCTTCTTTCTCTCATTCTTGTCACGCTGAAGGATACGGAGTTGCGGAATCTGCAGTCCTATCTCCCTTTGCGACTTTCCCCTTCGCAATTTGAGTGTAAATGCAGCAAACCTGTGGTTCCGCACAGTATCCTGCTATCCGACATAAGCTTGACTCAATACCCTTCAGAGTCAGTCTAAGAGTTCCAATCCTTAGACCATCGTTCTAACTTCCTCTTCGTACAGTTGAGTGAGCTGTGAGGAACACATACGTTCTCTCCCTCACTCACTCGAGTGGAGCCCTTCTGAGTCGACGGTCAAGAGTGTTCTAACTCTTTAGCTGCTCTGATCGCCAGAGCACATAACATTTACGGGGATAAGGGGATTCTTGTCACTATTTCTCCCCTCATTTTATCTCTTGGTAGCCAGCCCCTCATTTGAGTGAACCTTTATAGAGGAGTATCGACGAATCCACATTGCAGTTTCCAGCGTAAGAGAATGGAGCAACGTGTTAAAGCTTGAGGAGAGTTCGTATCCAAACCGCGCTGGTAGACAGCCGGAGGGCTTTGTAATTGTTCTAAGAGGGCTAGCTGCCTGGGTGTCTTCCTGAACCCCAAACGACGAGGTAAGCGCCTACACGCACCCCCGTCATAAAAGTTCTCGCTTTGTTGGTTCCTATCCGCTCTTAGGAGAGTATGTGTGTGCACACTGACAAACGTGCAGCGCACGTGGATCCTCCGCAGTTGTTTGAGAGAGGATTTTATCCCTCCATCCGCACGAGAAAAATTCAGGCCCCGACCAGCTAGCAACTCCACTGGGGACACGCTACCCTATAGTTGGCTCAGACTGTTCTCAGGTAAACATCTCTCTTCTTTCTCTTTCTAAAACTGCAATGGAGTTCCATTACTCCTCTTTTGTGTAAGTTGGGGATTTCATCATCCCCATATTTGTGACCTCACCTATGGAGAGCAGAATAACTAATCCTGCTTCTCCCCTGTCCTCCTGGCACTACCATTTTAGTTCAAGCTAAGAAAACTAGGGGAAAAGGTGCTCAAACCCCTTCTCCCTCCTCTGACATCAAAGGGAAATCCATTGCTGTCAGCTGCATGGGTGGCTCTGTGACCACGTCCTCTCATACGCACCCTGTTACTGGCAGGCACCTTGTCAGTCGTAAGTCTAAAATTGGTTCTGACGTCACTTCTCTTCTTTGTGCGGTGAGTCTTGATGAGACCACCGTCTCAGTGGGTAACCGAAAGGTAACCCTGCCCGCACTTCACAAAGATGTCGCTAGCACTAGCACATCGCCACACACACCACACTCCGGCGCTTCCTACGCTAGTTTGGGCAGTCCAAAAGCCTCCCCGCGCACATTTACACATGTCATGGCTGATGGTTTAACCATCATTGTGACGAGACAGGAAAGACAACAGCTTACTATGGTCTCCTCATGAGGGATACAAAGAGGCTCCCCACAGTGGTCTGATAAAGGTATTATTCCTAAACAAAGGTCCAAGCTACACGACCGCTAAAACTGTTAGCACATGTCCTGGTCATACGACACTAAAACTATGCCACACATGGTCTCGAATCAGCAGTTGAAGCTTCATCGACAGCCTCACTATTCCCCTCTTCAGTGAAGCCGTGTAGAACATCTCCTGAACTTAGGGAAGAACACGCAGGAGACCCAGCAGGACTGCCTGCAGGAGGTGTCGCTACCGCCTCTACTCCTGATAGGCGGTACCGTTTCAGGTACCTCCCTTGGTCGACCCGAAGATGGAACTGAGATCATCAAACGAAGATTTTGTCTCGTCTTTCAGATACAGATAGTTCGGACCAACATCATCTTTGTCCAAAGAACAGGGCTTGGCAAGCTCTCTCTAACAGTGGGTTAGCTCAAAATTTTTAGAGAATAAAGGAGGAGTGAAACGCTTCCCAACCTTGCCGTCGCCCTTGACACTGTTGACAGCTTGCCATGGGTGATCGGAGTGCCAGTACAGGCAGTTGGTAATATCCCACCACCGTCAGTAAGTCTCTGTTGCGTGACCCACGCGACCATAATGAGGGACCACGAACTTTCTCATCCCCATGAGGTGCAGGCAAGTCTCCCATGCCATCCTCATGTCGAGTTCGGTTCATGTCTCATGACTCATTCCAGTGGCCTCATGATCGTGCAGTGCCCCCTTTTCCTCATACTTCTTCTCGTAGAGTATGACAAACAACACCCTTGATCCATGCCATGCTGACGCGCGAAGCATTGAGGGAAATAACCTTTCAGCTTTCTATCTCCCATACCTCTATAGGGAAGGATACAACCCCTCACGCTTACGACGTACATGAATTCCTTTGTCTCTGTGGTCACTCCGTCGAAGACCTCATCGAAAGCATCTATATACACATTATCAGTAGGGCTACCTACCTGAAAGGGACTTCAAATGGTAAAGAAAGAGGAATCAATCAGAAGCTCACGAGCCTCCCCCGGCTCCCTAATCATAACCTTCATTCTAGCGACTTTTAGCATGTGAGGGTAGGCAGCATTAGCAAGACCTCCATTAATTTCATACGTCCTAGGAAAGTACGCAGAGAGCAACCCAAAGACATAGTAGACTGGGAAGCTCATCATGAAACGCCAGGGAAAGCCTTTGCTTGCTAGGACCTCACTCTCATTGTCCTTCGAGGGAGCTTTGTTGCATGCAATGGACCTCAGCCCGTGGTAAATGCTGCACATAACAGACTAGGCCAATGTAAAATCCTTCCCCTGAGCCATCATGCAAGCCACATAGAAGCAACCCTCCTGAATGATATAACCCCTTGCCCCCGGTAGGGCAAACTTATACAAGAAGACGACCAGGTAGGTGGCCAGGTACACATGGTCCTTCTCCTCTCTTATGGGAGGAGTAGTTGGTCTCTTTGAGGCCTTGATTGCCTCTGCTCTCAATGCCTCATCCTCCCACAAGGCACTTGAACTCATGTCCTTGCTGTCTTGGCAGTCACCATGGAAGTAGTCCCTCCATGCCTCAAAATGCACCCCTTCAGACTTGAGCTTGGTCTTCGAGTGCAAGAGTTGGTAAATCTCAAACAACTCGCGGAGACCAGGAGGGGCTGGTTTATTGTTAATGGGCTGATTCCCAAAAATAGGCTCGTTGCTGGCTACAAACTCTTCATAAATCTCCCCTAGCATGGGAAAACCAGCCACAAAATACAAATCCAGGAGAGTGATTCCCGCCTCACCTCCATCCAAATCCCAGCTATTGGTCTAGTAACACCATGTCTCTAATAAAACTTTGATGGTGTTGGAGCAGTGGTCGTAATAGCTACTCGAGCGCTGGCACGCCATAACTAGCCCACATTCTCTCATAGTACTAGCGTGTGACTTGAGGACAACAAATGTCCAAGTTCTGTACCCTGGCATATATTGGTGTTCTCCCTCAAAACGAAGAACACCAGGGGCCTAGTGAAGGTTCATCTTGCCCAGCATCCTCTTCCCCAGCATAGGCAAATCTTCGTTGGAGTCGAAATCCCTATGAAGAGCATGATAAAAGGGCAAACCATCTCGTTGAACGTGAGGTTCCCTACCAGCATCTTCGTACCTACAAAGTTGAGCATCTTCCCCTACATAGGTGTTGCTCGAATGCCACTTTATCTCTTGGGAAGACTCAAGGGTCCCAAGAGAAGTTCCTCTAACAAAAGAAGCACCAGTATAAGAATTGGCACCTAGCTCCCCTTCACGGGGCAGCTAGTTTACGTCAAAGATTTTCATTGCAAAGAACCAAAGAAAGAGTGAGCAACAAATGGGTTTTTGCAACTTGTGCCCTGACTAGGGCCGCATGCACAAGAAGTCAAGCACCTCTCAAGATGCATGCATGCGCAATCAGTGCATCCGCCGCACACATGCGTGTGGCCCTAAAACATAATTCCAAGTGATGCCTCACCAAGGCATACATGAGAACAGATGTGTGTACGCCCAAAAGATAGTCATGTGCAGAAGTGAACACACACAAGAAAAAAATCATGTGACAGAACGTGCACATGCAAACTCGAATACGCACAAGACCAAGCATGCGAAAGAATGTGAACGCGTAGAGCGAAGCACATGCAAAGACCAAACCCGACTCAATGTGCCCACACCAAAGCCCAGAGGCATGCAAGATGCCTTGGGTAGGCTTAGCTGGAAAACCCATAAATACGCAAATACAAGCGTGACCTTGCATGAACGCTATCAATGCAAACACACATGGCCACAGCGAAAGGGAGTGAAGGAATTTGGGTGAAGGAACTCATGCCTGCAGAGCTCAACAGATAGCGAGAATGGCTCCAAAAGCAGCCACGACACAGTCGATTAAAAACACTCGGAAACTCAATAAGAAAAACTGGGGAAAAATGGAAGTTTAATGACTAGGAAGAAAACGTTGCAAAAGAAGAATAAATAAAAACCAAATCAAAATAAAAGGACCCTACCTTGAGAAGGGGTGGAGCTTGTACTTGCCATTGCTGACAATAAAACCTGATGGTGAGAGATTCTACTTGAAAATGGTGGTGAAAAGATGGCACAGAAAAGAATTAGGGCTTTTTACCACGGGTAAAAACTTAGGGTAAAAATAAGGAAAAGGGACCTCTACTCACCTTTTTATACTGAGGAAGGATAACGTATTGCACAAGCCAATGAAACGACACATGGCCTAGTCACATGGAAGCGCAAATGACACGTGAGTGAAACGTCGTGCTATTTCGGTACATAAAAGCACAAACGACATGCAAGCGAAACATTACGTGGTCCCGATACAGCTAAACACAAATATTGTGTGGTCTCGTCATCCGACGCAAAGAACACATGGTTCTATCGCTTCGTGCATACAAGTCTGTTCGCCCAAATGAAATTTTTGGCAAAACACCACTCATCTCAGGTACGCAATACTCCCTCTTGACTCACACAAACCTCACGTCTACCCTAGGGGTTCAGCACACACTCATGCACCACTACATCGGGTAGACAAGCGAGCTATGTTCCTTGCGCTATCCGCACTACATCGGGTAGACAAGCAGCCAAGTGCCCCCAAAACAAAAAAAATGGGGTCCTTGTGAAATCCAGAAATGACGCACACCCTAAGGGCTCGAATTAAAACCCCAGAGAGCATTAAAACCATTCAAGCCAAACAGTCGGCATGCCCCCTGGGCAAAACAGGTCTCCTAGCCCATTTCTTATCCCCACCATCAAGAGGGATAAGAACTGAACACATGAAGAAAGAAAGGCGAGCAAACTACGAGAAAAGAAGAAACACAAGCCACAAAGCAAGAAGGAGGATTCAAGCTAAAGGAAGATTTATTTCATGAACAAAAATGGTTACAAAACTGTGGTTACAATAATATGTAGTTACAAAAAGATAGATCCGTTCTGAAATAAGTCTCCCATCCAGAGATACAACCTCCAAATGCATCGCCACCTTCTACAACGGTAGTGTCTTATAAGACGCAGTATCATTCTCTGCAAAGGGAGCTTGAAAAGAATGAAAATAACTTTTTACTTCTTCTCACCCTCGAGTGAAGGCAAATAACCAGAAGGTGGTTAAGGGACAAACAACGAGCAAGGACCCAAGCAGGGGATCACCTGCTCGACATGTTGGTAGTCTACCCAAGCACTGAATATTGAAGTCGACAAAATTATTCATTTGGCCCACCATCATCAAGAAGATGATGGACCAGCAAGAACCTTCTCGAACTGTCATTATTCTCTGATGGACGAGACTGGGTTCAGGCCTGATGACCTGCAAAATCTTGTGCACAACCCTAGACTCTGTTTTCAGAACTCCAAGCGAGTCAGGAAGCACAAGCTCACCATTAATTACAGGGTCATCATGAGAACCTTTCAAAAATCTAACATCGGTGCTATCTAAGGTCATGACAACACAGAAGAACTCTTTCTCTCTCTATAAAAGGAAGAAGGCTGAAGAAGTAGGGCATTCCAAGGCAAAAAATGCCCCACTCTTCCTCTAACCCCTTTTTTATAGGCCGCTTCACCCACGAATTGGCAATGAAAATGTGTCGCCTCTTTGGTGATGCTTTGATTGATCACGGGTCAATCTCCCGTCGCCTCGCCTCCCTGGCATCACTTTTTCTGACCACGGGTCAGTCTCCCATCGCTTCGCCTCACAGGCGTCACTTTCTCTGACTACATGACAGCCTCCCGTCGCTTCGCCTCCCTGGCAATGCCTCGTTTGACCGTAAGTCAAATCTCCCATCATCATAACGTTCCACCTTCCTGGCAATGTTTCCCCTATCCGTGGGCTTATCATAGAAACCTCCCGCCTTCCAGCCGACGTTTCACCTCCTCGCTGATCTGTTCCATCTCCTAAACACCATTTCGACAATCAGTGGTCCATGAAGAAAAAGCTTCCCTGTGCTCTATGCGCCACGCATGACGTGGTCCTAGTGTGCTTCCCTACACAAACATGTGGCTATGCCATACCTCTATCCTCTGATAGCTCATCCACGATGTTCACTACTCTTGCGAGCCCTGTCCAAGCAAGACCCCTCTAAGAGGGAGTCCCTTCAAAAAAAAAAAACGAGAGAGAGAGAGAAAAGAAGCATGTCCGTAAGGGCATCATGAATAAAAATGACAGGCGGGCATAGCCGTAAAGCCATGAGTAAAAGTGTCTTGAAAATAAGAAAACCGGGCATGGCGAAAAACCACAAGGGCGCCATGAGTAAAAATGGAAATCAAAAGGCAGATGTGACCTCGAAGTCACGAGTAAAAATGCCTCAATAAAAGGAGTTGGCAAAAACCACTCTTGTGGTACCACTCCTACCCAATTCAAGTGAAAACCCGAAAGGGTTCTTGGATTAAAATAAACAGGTATATGCTACTCTTGACCAAAGAAGACGACCGGTCACACTCCAAGGTTTTATAATACTAAAATTCTTGAGATGTGACAAACTATTCATAAAGAACTAAAACAAATTCAAAATTTTTTACTATATATTGCTCCAAAACAAAATTTTCATTCAAAAGCATGTCATCATACACAAGCGCCCTTATCAGCGCGTGTTATCATCATACACACATATCTTATCAAAAGCATGTTGTCATGCACACATCTCTTATCAGAAGCATGTTACCATGCACACATCTCTTATACAAAGCATGTTATCATGCACACCTATCTTATTAGAAGCATATCTCATATGTAATCACAAGAAACATTACCATGTTTATGCAACACATATAGTCACCAGAGACATCATTATGTCATTGTTTGAAAACATTTTTCAAAACCTTGGATCTCTGATACAAAATAAAAAGAGAAGCCGGTCAATAAATCTTGAATTACAGTGGAATTCTCGACAGTCTCAAAATTGCCCCAGAACAAGTGGAAGTATTCATAAGGACTTCAGAAGGCCACTTGCCAAGTTTCGTCGCAATTCGAAATGTTTAAGGCAGTGCAAACAAAGACACAATTTAGGAAAAATCAGTATCTAGCACCTTGAAACGAACCCCATAACTAGAACTCTATTTTTGGTACGTCAAATTGTTGTGGGACCACCGCCGCTAGATCTAGCACGGTCGAAAACCCCTATGAGTCAAGTTTCGACTTAATCGGGACCTCTAGCACAAAGTTATGGGTAAAAGACTAAAAAAGGATAGGCCGCACACTATCCCGTGTGTGCTCCTGACACCAAATCACTATTAATGGTGGTTGTTTTTACAGTCTCGGGTAGTGACTTTCGGGAGCCATATCTCACTTGTCTTGAGTCGGATTACGCTCAAATTTTGTGAGCGTGTTTGTCTCGTGAAGACGAGCGTTTTTGATATGTGGCACGCCCCGTGAAGACGCCCGAGCAAGGAGAAAATCTAGAGAGAAGTTGATGATTTGTGAAAGAAGTTGCAGGAAACTCAATAGGGATAGGTCCCGCTCGAGCGACCATATCACGACGCTCCTACATCGGATTGACACGAGACCAGTTCCATCGTGTACGTAAGGTCTAGGGCTACCATTGCTTCTAACCCCCATGCGTGATGAACGGTTGGATTTGACGCATGGAGCCGATAAAGTTGTTGTAAATTTCAACGGTCAGAATTTAGATTCCGACCAAAAATCCAAGACGATAAAATCTTCGTCCGGGCACAAAATCGAGTTGTGTTTGTTGCCACACGATCGTGATGGCATGATCAGTACAATACAACAAAGAAATCACGAAGAAACATTAAGATATGACCACACTATCGATCCTAAGATTTCAAGATTCATCCGAATTTCAAGTCGCATGATCACGGCTTAAAAACACGATCCGTGACTCGAAGTTGGTATCAAATCGATCGCCATGACGAGCTCTATAAGAAAGCAATCATATTTTTGTCAAATAGGCACCAGAGAAACCCTAGATCACACATGTTCTAGAGCAGTAGCCGGGACTGTTTTGAAATTTCATGTATTGTTAGGCAGGGGCAAAACAATCATTTTGCACCAATTTTTAGAATTTCTTTTAATTCAAATAAATTATAATTAGCATCAATTGGGATAGTTTTTGGGCATCCACCCATGTTTAGGGCCCAATTTTATAAATACATGCTAAACCTAATTGCAAAGGATTTCCCTCATACTTTCAATTCATCAATAAAAGTTTGAGTTTTTACATTGAGTTGGATAGGCACATCTTGGAGAGGGAGAGAGAGGAAAGAGAAGAATTAAGCCGGTACCCCTCTTCCCCAAGGTAATTCTCTCTCTTCCTTTGTTCTCTCTCCATTTTTTCCTCTCTACTCTTCCCCTTCTTCGATTTATTTTCTCTCTCCCTCTTCCTCTCTCTTTCTTTTCTCTTCTTTTTTTCTTCTGCTTCTCTCTCTTCCTCTCTGTGAACATGCACGGTTGTGGCAGAGCCATGCATGCTTCTCTTTTCCTTCTCTCTCTCTTCTTTCTCTTCTCCTTCCTCTTCTCCTTTTTTATTTGCTCTCTCTTTGCCCTATTTTTTTCTCTGCTTCTCTCTGTCTGAACGTGCATGGCGATGGCAGTGCCATGTATGAACTTCTCTCTCTATTTTGTTTTCTCTCTCTAATAGACACAGCGATGGCAGCACCGTACATGTCTCCTTCTCTCTCTTCTCCTTCCTCTTCTCCTTCTTTATTTATTCTCTCTATGCTCTATCTTTCTCTCTGCTTCTTTGTGTCTCAATGATGGCATTGCTATGCATGAACTTTTCTCTCTATTTTGTTCTTTCTCTCTAACACACACGGTGGTGGCAGTGCTGTGCATGTTTCGTTATTTCTCTTTCCTTCTTTCTCCTCTGGCTCTTTCCTAATCTATTTCATTCTCTTTCCTTCTTTCTCCTTTGACTATTTCCTTATCTCTTTCCTTCTTTCTCCTCTGACTCTTTCCTAACCTCTCTCCTCACTTTCCTTTTCTCTCTCTTCTTTTTTTCGTCTCACTGTTTACCTTCCTTCTCTCTCTACTTTCCTTTTTTCTCTCTTCCCTAAACCCTTTTTCTTGCTCTCTATCTTTCTTTCTCTCACCATGTTATTTCTTTTCTCTCTCCTCTTCAGTCATGCATGGTGATACCCATTGCCGGGCATGACATTCTCATTCTTCCCTTATCCTCTGAAAACATGCACAGTGAGCTGGGCTTTAACCCGAGTGGTGGGCATGGCCTCTGTTCAAGTTTCTCCTTCCCCATGTTGTGCACGACGATGCTTATCGCCGTGCATAACATTCCTTCCCTCATTCCTTGACAAGGACATTGAACCGGGCCCTTTCCTTAGTGGCGGGTCGGGTTGTGTCAGAGTCCCTTACAATACGAGCAGCAATGCCTAGTGTCGCGCGTGTCTTTCCCTTTTCTCATTTTGTCTCTCTCTTGACATGGGCGGCGGAATCCATTGCCGTCCATGTCCTTTCCTTCTCCTCTTTCCTCTGTTATGGGCGACGGAACCATCGCCTTTCCTTTGTTATGGGCAGCAGAACCCGTCGCCATCCATTCTCTCTCTCCTCTTTCCTCTGTCATGAGCAGCGGAACCCATCGTCGTCCATGTTCTTTATCTTTCCTTTGCCATGAGCGGTGGAACCCATCGTCGTCCATGTTCTTTCTCTCTCATCTTTCCTCTGTCATGGATGGTGGAACCTATCGCCTTCCATGTTCTTTCTCTCTCCCTTCCTTCTGTCTCTCATTTCTTTTCTTTTCTCCCTTCTCTCCCTTTTTTCCTTTCACTTCTCTCTCTCCAAATTCGTCTCTTCTCTTTTCTTCTCTCTTCTTCTCTTCTCTCTCCTTTATCTTCTATCTCTTCTCTTTCTTTTCTTCTCTTTTCCTTCTCATTTCTCCTATCTCTTTTCTTCTCTCTCTCTTTCTCTCTCTACTTTCTTATCTCTCTTCTTTTTCTTTCCTTTCTTTTTCTTCTTCCTCTCTCATTTGACCAAGGGACAAGTCTAGCACTATCACGGTAGTCTCATCGTCGAGCAGTATTACCGTCGTGCTGGTCTAAGTTACCATGCCCGTCTTGCTGCCACGTTGAACCCACCGTTGTGCCAGGTTGGTTAGTGTTGGTATTCTGTCATCGAGTAGTATTGTCACCGTGCCGGTCCGCGTTACCGTGCTCATCTTGTTACATCAGGTCAATCATCATGCCAATCTAGCCATTGTGCTAGGCTAGTCACCCTGTCAAATGTCTCTTTATTTTCTTTTCTTCTCTCTTCTTCCTTCTCCCAACCCTCATCTCATCATTTCTTCTATTTTCTCCTTTGAATGTGCACGTCTGTGACAACGTGGGGTTCCTCGGCCCACTTGTCTTGTAAAATTAACCATGTGTGTGTGTGATTGCAAAAACATAAGAATACAGGCCAAAGGAGGCGATTCCGAACCAGCTGTATGATTGGGGGGCTTTTCAACATGATCTAAGAGGGCACCCACGAGAGCCAGCCCGAGTGAGTCACGGACCCAGGTGAGGTGTGTCCCGCCTCACAACAAATTCCTCTCTCATTGGTTGGTATACCTACCCTTGTTCTTGAGCAAGGTTCCCAAGAGACGATCTGAAGTCTCGGGTTCCCTTTGAACCCCGAGACACATGTCACCAGATCATCCAGATCAGGGGGCGAGATCGAGGCACCTAACTAGTCATATTATCATGCATATAAAGTAAAATACATTATTATGTCAATTGCAGGCTATATATCAATGTAGTAGATATCAGGAAACAATAATATCGTATTTTCAAAATATTCTTGAAATCATTAACTTCAATTCACATAAAGTATTTTATAGCAATCACTTAACACGTAACACTTGCACGCACATGATGCTTGCACTGTCACTTGGACATAACACTTGTCCTGTCACTTGGACATAACACTTACACATAGCACTTGCACATAACTCTTGCACGCACATAACATTTATAGTATTCAAAATTTATGCTGCAAATATTACAATTAAATACAGAAATAAGTGAAACTTATAGTATAAAAAATATTACAATTAAATGTAGAAATATTTCTGGGAATATTACAGAAATATCAGTTTTCTTCAAATACTGATTTTACAAGAAAAAATGAAGTCACTTACACAAACTTTACAGCGTCTAAAATTCATAACAATAGATAGAAATAAGAAATTTTATTTTTAATAACTTACAGTGTCTAAAATTCATAACAATAGATATTAATAATCAATTTTATTTATAATAATTTACAGTGTCTAAAATTCCTAACAATGGATAGAAATAATAATTTTATTAAAAACGAAAATATCAGTTTTCAAATAACTATTTTACAGAAAAATGAGATCTCTTACTTATGTATCACTTTGAGATGAGAGATAAATTAAAATATTCATTTGATTTTAAATTGGCCGCATATTCTTTAGCTCCTAGAGCTGAAATCTCAGTTATGATGGACCTAGCGCAAATTCTGGCCTCTTCAAGTATGCATCACCGATAGACCTGAATGATGCTTTTGACACGCCATACTCCATGTTTTTGGATTACAATATGTGAATCATTTGGATAAAGGGAACTAAGCTCTTGTCTGACTTCCTCCATGCACGCGTTATGGTCCCCATGCAATTGCTCTATGTGACGATATTATTTGACAATACAATTGCGTTGAGGGGAAGGTTTACGAGGGAAGAAGTTGAGATGAACCATCAAGCCTAGAGAGAGAGTGAGCTGCAGATAAAGGAAATGGTGGTTCATGTAAAATAGTTAAGAGGATAACACCGCATGTGGCAAACGTCCATGATACATGAAATGGGAGATGGCATGCTTTATTAGCATACAGGTACCAACATACAATAATGTAACCTGCCACGTCATAGGGTAACAAAAAGAAGACCTAATACGTCAATTAAAAGAAGGAAAAAAGAACTAATGGTCTTTTTGGACCATACTATGTAAATAGTTCATACAATGAGAATATGAAACTTCTTCTAAACTAATGTTCCCATAGTGTATTATTAACACGACATA
>NW_006497395.1:109411-132620 GCF_000471905.2 Amborella trichopoda
ATACTATTAGTACTACTAGTATTAGTCGTAGTATTCATATAGTATTATTAATACTAGTAGTACTAATAATACGAGTACTATTAATACTACTACTATTGCTATTAATAGTACTACTAGTAATAATACTATTAATTACTACTATAGTACTATTATAGTAGTAGTACTATTATAGTAGCAGTACTATTATAGTAATACTACTATAGCACTTTAGTACTACTAATACTAGTAGGAATACTACTAGTAGTAATAGTATTAGTACTACTACTACTAGTACTTGTATTAATACTAGTAGTAATAGTATTACTAATACTAGTATTAGTATTTTTATTACTAATAGTATTATTATTAGTAATATTACTAATAGTAATTGTAGTAGTAGTAGTAGTAGTAATACCAATAGTAATAGTAATACTAATAGTAGTAGTAATAGTAGTATTACTACTAATACTAATACTGGTTATAGTAATACTACTATTACTAGTAGTATTAGTAATACTAATAATAATAGTAATACTAGTATTTGTAATATTAGTGCTAATATTATTATAACTAGTAATAATAGTAGTAGTAATAATAATACTACTACTACTACTATTAGTAATAATACTACATACTAATAGTAGTACTAGTATTACTAGTAGTAGTAATGATAGTAGTAGTAATAATAATACTACTACTACTACTACTATTAGTAATAATACTACATACTAGTAGTAGTACTGGTATCACTAGTAGTAGTAATAATAATAGTAGTAATAATAGTAATAATAATAGCAATACTAGCAGTTGTAGTAGTATTACTATTACTATTAGCATTACTACTCGTATTACTACTATTAATACTACTACTAATAATACTAGTAAATATTATTATTAATAGTACTAATAATAATACTATTATTACTTCTAATATTATCAATACTACTAATACTAATAATACTAGTAATAAAATTATTAATAGTACTAATAATAATATTATTAGTAATATTAATAATATTATAATCATACGCTATTTCATTCCTATAGTATAATCATACGTTGTTTCTTTTAATGGTTGGAAGTCCTAACTATACACCTGTTAGAGCATGCTCTTGTGAATGCAAATGTGGGTCCAAGCAAGCCCTTTTGAATCATTACCAGAAACATCGTTTATTTCAACTTCTTGTTGGCTTACGATCAAACTTTGAATATAGAAATCCTAAGCATCTATAAAAAGTGTTGAGAGAAAGAAAACATATGCGCTACCGTGCAACAGCTTTCGTGCTAGCGCGCTCTTCCTTTGCTTGGTCCCCTATCTACTTGATGAAGAGGAAAGACAATCAATTGCAAGAAGTGTTGTTGCATCTGTTGATCACTCAGCTTTAGTATCCTTTGCTCCCTCATATGGAAGAGGAAAGGGTACTGCTAAAGGAGTCCGCTTAGAAAGCAATGGTGTCAATCTCCTTTCTGCAAATCTTGCAAAAAGAAGGGACACAGGGTAGAGACTTAAGACTCTAAAACAAGCAATCAAACATAGTCACCATAGTGGTCACTGAACAAGCAATCAAACCAGTCAAGCCCTCATCTACCGTGCTTGTGCCTAATGAGCTTCTCCAACAATAACTATAAGTTATCAAAGTCAATGGTACATCTTCAGCTGCATCTGCTAACAGAGTTCACTATTTAAGGTAAACACTCTTCTTTGTCCGTCAGCTCTACAACTCCGGATTCTGGATTTTGGTGCAACAAATCACATGATAGGTAACACATTTGCTTTTACATCCTCGCTATAATTCTTTGGTAATCCTGTTTGTTGTAGTTCTTGTTGTCCTTTTTCAATATCAAAGAGAGGTTGCTCTATCACCTTCTTTGCACTTAAACGATGTTTTCATTCTATTATACCTAAGCTTGAAAACCTCTCCATTGGTCAGTCAAACTAGAAAGAGTTCGCCTTCTTGTTGTGTCGTTCAGGACCGGGAAGACGATTGGACACGGTAAAGAGGTGGGAGGGCTCTATGTGTTGGATGTGGCTTCCTCACCATGACTTTCGGCATTGGATGTGACTTCATCAAATAAAGGAAATTAGGTATGGGAATTGTGGCACAAAAGACTCGCATGATCAACTTCTAAATCAAATGTCTCAATGCCTCCCTTCTCTCTCCAGTACTACTTGTTTTGTTTAGACAATCAAGATTGTTTTGCTTATGTTTGGTTAATTGAAAAGAGACAGCCACGAAGTTTTGTTTTTTCATATTAGGGGGCCTGCCCCCATATTCTAGTTATCGATACTTTGTTTCATTTGTGGATGTCTAGAGTGGTATGGATTTATATGCTTAGATACTCACTAAAGTTGGTGCTATCTTTCAATCCTTCTGTGCAAAAAGAAAGACCCAATTGAAGAAGTCCATTCCAATTCTTAGATCTGACAATGGTGGGCTCTAAAGATCTTCATTCCTTCTTAGGGAAAAGGGGAATTATTCATCAATACACATGTCCTTACACACCCCGGCAGAAAGGAAAAAGAGGCATCTGTTAGAGGTTGCTCGTGCACTCAGGATATGAATGTTTTGAAAACTTATTGGTTAGAAGCAATAATGACTGCAGCCTATTTGATTAACTTAATGGGATCTGCAGTTCGAAAAGAGAAAAAAGTTCTCTCTTCAAGAGCAAACCTTCTTATTATCACTTACGTGTATTTGGAAGTACTCGTTTTGCTCATATTTAACCAAGCGTTTTGCTCATATTTAACCTCAAAAGCAAGGAAATTAGTCTGTTTTGGTTATCTGGCTTCTCATTAAGGTATAAATTCTCTCATAACAAAGAAAATGGTTATCTCTCGTCATGTGACCTTTTTCGAGGAACAACCTCAGAGAAGAAATGCCCGAACAGCTCCTCAGAGTCATATCCCACTCTTCCTCTACCTGTCCTGGGGAAGAATTTAGACAATCACAGTGAATTGCGACAGGCCTTAGGCAGTCACAATGAACAGGAGCAATAGCAGCAAACGGAAAAGCAGCAATTGAGCACCCCGGCATCCACGATTACAGTAGATTACACAGCTTACCAGAAGGAAGAGGGCTACAACCGCAAATCTCCAGTAGCATAGAGCCTCCTCATCTCTCTACAGCAGCCTATCAGTCTACTCAGGTATCAGATCCTTCTCTCTTGATTCATCATTCATTTGGTACCAAGTTTCCAATAGAGTGTTTTGTCTCTTATGAGTCTTTTTCCAGAAATCATTGTCACTTCTCTTTTTTCTATCAAAGAACCACAGAAGCATAAACTAAAAAGTGTTGGCAAGAGGCAATGCATAATCAATTGAAGCATTGCAGAAAAACAAGACCTGAGAGTTGGGGAAATTAGCCTGAAGTTGTTGGATGCAAATGGCTTTCCAAGGTCAAGCATAAGACAGATGGCACGATAGAGAGGTTCAAAGCGCGTCTGGTAGCTAAGCCAAGGGGGGGAGTAGACTATGAGGAAACGTTTGCTCCGATTGCTAAAATTACCAATGTAAGATGCATTCTGTCCATAGCAGCGGATGGGAACTTTTTCAGTTAGATGTTCAAAATGCCTTCCTTCATGGCAAGAAGAGGTGTATAAAGAAAACCAAGTTCCGAAAGACTAACTGTACTCATCTTCAAAATCCAGGCAAGAAAAAGCAAGAAAGAATACCAACTAACTCAACTAGTGAGATCAAAATCTTGGCCAAAAGAAAGGGATGATGTCTTCGTGTTCCACCCAGCCATGATGCATGACAGGAGAGAGCGAGCACAAGAAAGAAAGGGGCCAAGCCTGATAAGCGGAAGAATGAGTTTCATATCATATTAAGAAGCGTCAGTTTTCTTAATACCAGACCTGCCCTGTTTCCCGTGGCGACCCATTAGTCGGCTGATACCCGACCTCGCATTCGTAGTGAGTCTTCGTAGGTCCCAAAATTACTTATATTCGATATCCCTGATTAGAGACTTGGCGAGCGTGGCTCGATCTCATGCACATCACGTTTCTTAACCTCTCTCTTCAGTAAGCGGCTCGAGATCCCCTTCCTATGTGTTGATTTGCAATGCCTGCGTTGTACTGGCCGGACCATGTTGTATTTCAGCGGCTGCTCGCTTGCCTCCCCTTTCCCTGCCCGGACACATAGACAAAATGAATGATCTTACTGCCATTTCTTCTCCTTTTGTTCCACTTCTTCCATCACGCTTTATGCCTTCTGTCAAACAAATATTCGATCCTAACATAGAATAGAAATTGGATGAATAGGAATCAGATGTGCCTGGTTCATTTGATTGGTCTGGGCCGAAATGATTTACATTGAAACTGCAAACTAAACTGAACGTTGGAAATTCTTTATAGTTCAATTGATCTTAGGTAAAGTAGGGACTCGATCGGGGGAGATGGAAATCCCGAATGACATGTCCAACAAGTTGCACTATACACCCCTCCTCTCCGGGACTAGGCCCACGATCAGGCAGGAAATTTCCTGCTTTTTCGGAGCTCCCTTTCATGGCACTAATAGCCACTTCTTTAGCATGGCACTTGTCCGCTAACAACTTGATCCGACTGGTGCACCAACCCGCCCCGCTGGTGCTAGCGCACCCTTCTCTTCCACCATCTCTCGCAAGCTGTTGTGTCTCGCTTACAAAAACCTTCCCTTCCCATCGTCCGGTGCCCTCGTGGTAGTACGAGAGGGATGGCGGTGCCTATAATGGCATCATCATAGAATGATTGATTAGGACCACCACTGCATTTGGTCCAAAACACTCAGGCGATGTAGTTCAATGAGTGAGGGAGGAGGGACATAGGTCCTCCCAAACGTGCCGAGGGCTTCTTAGCCCGGAGTGACGTACGTGTCGATCGCCAGTTCAGCCCCCTACCTTCGGGGGAAGCATAAGAACTACTTGCTGCTAGAATGAAGGAAGGCGAAGGCAATCCCTCTAGTCACGAAGGCCGCAATGATCAAGGAGAAAGAATTCCATGACCAAAGTTCTGTTTCTCCCAACTACACAAAGTTGGGCTTCAACCCGAAGGCGAAGAAGGGTCTCAAGCAAGGACTGGAGGCGCATAACAGGTCCAATCGGGTGTCAGACTGAATTGAATCCTCCATAAACAGCATTATATATTCTTATATCCAGAAGCAAGGCAAACACGACCTCTCCTCTCCACATCGTCACAACGCCCACCCTGCCTCTTGACATTGGCTGTTGTGTACGAAGCGACCACCACGATTGGGCTAGGACGCACTTGTTCCATCCAGCCCAGCCTGACATCGTACAATTCTTGTTCAATCCATAAATAGGTCCCACTGAGACCACTCGACCGATCAACTAAAATTTCTTCTTGGAAACGGTTGATCGATGAGTTCTTTCTTGTCCCGCAGTCTCCTTCATTGTAATGATTCTTCCTTGTTCATGAAGAATTATTTTCATGATCAAATTACGAAATTGATATACGAACTGTATAGGATCATTCGCTAGAATGGGATAAGTGATTCTTTTATAGGATTCCAATGGGATATTCGAATCCACTGAAGATGCAATAGGTATTTGTAATCGATCAGCTTCGAGTATGACTGAGGACTCTTTATCTGCATTCATTATTACTACACAATCTGGTTGTTGGTTTGACCCGAAATTTATCTTCTTCTTTCTTGAACAGATCTTTTTCGGACTTGAACAATTGGTCAAAAAAGCTCCGATCCTCCACTGAGAATATTTTATACAACCGATTTTCATCTTCATGGGCGTTGCCCTGTTCCCTAATCAGATGTTTGGATGTAAGCTATACTCCGTGAGGAGCCACACGGGCGTTTGGCCTTGCCATTTTACCTCTCTTCCCGTGTGACTAGGAATGCTCAGTGACAACCTCTCAATTGTCACCGCCTGGCCTCTCTTGCTACATGGTAGCACTTAGTGTGGTCAGCACTTATCGTGTTTGGGCAACGAAGCATACATTCATTCACATTGGTTCATCCTGCTATGCCCTGAGCCTTTTGCTCTTCTAACGTCAAAGGTGGCCGGCCATTCGTCAAGGCCCAGAAATCAGCTCGGCATCTCAGCGATGGTATTGGATACCTGCATCCGATCGAAGTTCTCTTTTTTTTCATAGTGGGTCGCTTCACGAAAGACATTGCTTAGGACCAACGGCTCACACGACAGGTGCATGAAAAACTTTCCAGGCTCCATCCTTCAGCCCTTCGCCTATCTGCTTGGCAGGCAAGCTACCAAAGCGACTAGCTTCTATCGAAAGCAAAGCTTCGTAGAAGCTTCTAGAGGCACTCTGGTAGGATGGCCGACCACTACATAAAGCGCAAGCAAGCACTTGGCTTGGTAGCAAGCTAACTTGATCCACCTTCGGCTTTGATTCGTTATGCTCAACAGCTCCAACAAGCCCTAAAGTTTCTTGCTGCCGAGAACTTTGCCAAGAAAGCGCAGCTTTATGTTTGATCCAATGCGCCCAGAGAATGCTATGCATTCTCCACTTTTGGACCTCGCAAAGAGAGAATGTCTTTTTTCCTTTGACTTTCTCTCTCATTCGTGGAGCGAAGAAAGTGGGCTTTGCCCCAGCTACCGCTATCCTTGGGAAACAAAAAGAGCTACCAAAGGAAAGGTAAGATGCAGTCTCTCCCTTGGCCTTTGGAGAGGAGAGGGCAGAGAAGAAAATGTCCTTCACACAACTTTTTTTGCTTCCTGCGCAGGCCTGGCTCTTCTATCAAGGAGGCACTTTGGTAGGAAGGCCGACCCCTATATAAGCTCTTTTTCTTCTGGCGACGCTCTTCTGACGACTCGCTTCTATGCCTATAGGCTTGTCTTCTCTATCGCTCTTTGTAGTCGTAGTCTTGTCGTTGGAATTCCTCAGAATGCCTATTTAGTGGTCGGCCTTTCAAATGCCTCCTTCCTGAGCTAGGAAGCAACTGCTTGTCGCTTTTGTGCTCGCTTTTAGGAGTAGAGGCACTCTGGTAGGAAGGCCAACCACTACATAAGCTGCCATCAGTCCAGGAGAGAAGCAAGCTACCTTTCTTTGATCCACTTTCCTAGGCAGGGAAGAGAACGAAAATAGGCTGTTGATGGTGGCCGTGGTATGTTCGAGGATTTGAATCGGCAGAGCGAACTCTTCTATCGCGTTGCATCTCCTCTGGCAACGTAGCAGCACCCCCTCGATCCATCGTACTAGGGCGATCCGAGAAGAACGATTTGGGTCATATTTGATCCTTTCTACAATGCCCATAGACGAAGTGCTTCGTTTCAAATCAATTCTTCGATGCAATCGCTTCGATCCACCCCCTTAGTGAAAAACCGTAATATGCCCAGAGGAATTCCTCCCAGCTGACTTCCCTGTTGTCTAAGTGCTCTCTCCAAAAGCACTCGCAAAGCGGCTTTTGGGCAGCAGCAAAAATCCCTCAACAACGAGGGCTTTGATGTTGCGCGAACGACTGAACTCGCTGGGGCTTTGCTCGTTGGTAGGCAACTTTGTCTCATTGTCTATCTCGTAATCTTTCGATTCCATCCGAATTAGCTCCTACTACTACTCCTTATTCTCAAAGATCATCGTTGGTCCTTCGTACTTTGTTATGTTATTTGATTTTTGTTAGAAAGCTCACTCGGCCTCTTTTACATTACATTAATCATCCTATGTACCGGGCGGGCCGCCTCCATCCAGGGGTGGTCGCCTTGACTTGACTTTAAAAGTAGTGCCTTCATATGACTTGATGTGTTAAGCTTCTAGGTTAGAGTTTAGCCACAGTATAGAAGCACTGCGCCGCTCTTCCCCTTTCTACAGCTTGACTCATCTGCTCTGTGTCTCTTCTTCCATGCTTTTTTGCATGGTTTATAGTGGGGCGGGGCATTGAACCTATAGAATAGAGCTTTAAACCAGCCGGCTATTGTTTTGAATGATGCAAGAGCCGGGCATAACACTGCATCGGGCAAGAGCAAACAAAAAAGGAGCTATCAAGAAGAAAGAAGGGAGTCGGGCTCCTCGTTTTTTTGGGGCATCGTAGAATAGAGTTCGTGGAGGTCCCTACAATTTGGCAAGGTAGTCCGACGTTATAGAAGAGCGAGAGGTTGTCCCCAGTTTCCCCCTGACGAAGCAGGCTTCTGCCTCCTCCGTCACTGCCCCAACAACATCTGCCTTGACGTCTAAGAGACTTCTCTTAAGTGGTCTAGACGCAAAAAAGAACATACAAGACCGACTCTTACGACCCCGCCGCTATCTACGATACGTTCTATTACATCGATAAGAATGAGTAGTGGCCTTCGCGATCGCGACTTATATGTTCTTTATGTCTTTCCCTCACTCACGTTTTATCAAGGAGGAGGACGGTGGAAGTTTGATCAGTTGAGGATAGAGGGAGAGAGGACTCTCCAGGTCTGAACAATCTCGACGAGAGCGTCTGAAACACATCACGTGCCCGCTGCTGCTCAGATAGGGGCTGCCCTGATGAGGTCTCCTGCTGCACCTGCTGTTCTTTCTGATGAGACTCTCTGTCTCAATTCACGGCTATCTCCCGGGACAGGAGCAGGAAGAAGAAGGCACAAAAAGATGGATAGCTCTCAAAGAATGTGACATGCATTGAAATATGCATCTTCTTAGTCACAGTAAGACTTCTCTCCTTTTTTTCTTTTTTGAGAAGAAGGATATCAAAGGAATATGCACTTGTGTGCCTAAGGATCAAGCTTCTCCCGCAAAAGGGCACAAAACAACTGTAAGTCATAACAGCAGCGGACCAATAGGACTTGGGAACATTCATCTCTATCAAAACAAAAGAGCTCTAGCAACCTCTAAGATATGTATGTTCTTCCTTTCAGCCACCAACCATTCCTCAACTAATAAGCACATGTGATGGTTGATGCCATTATCAAATAAGAAAGTGTTAAGTTGCTACCCTTCTTAAAATAAAAAAATTCTTATAAAATTGTGTGGGACCGCCTTCAACACATGACTTCATTCTTTTTTCACATTTCACGTATAAATCCATGTAGCTCTAGACATCTACAAAGGTGACAAAATAACGATGGCCAGAATAAGTAGTGGATGCAGGTCCCCAGACATCGGAGTGAACAAGATTTTCATAATCTCAAGAATTTTTTCATTTTTTTTAGGAAGATAACCAATGCTTTGCCAATTGGCATGTAGATCAAGTCGTCTTATTATCTAAAAAAAACCAGAATTGAGGGTGCTCAAGGTATACTTCCTTGGCGAGTCATTTGAGACAAGATCATGAAGATGTCCCAACCTTTTATGGGAAACCTCCCAAGCTTTATTCGTTGAACCTTGAACTGCTAACCACATTAGCTACCAACGAAGATAATTCTTATGAAGAAGCCACGTCCATAACATAAAATAGAGTCCCTCTCTCTCTTTACCTCGTCCAATCATCTTCTCAGTCCTGAATGACACAATGAGAAGGAAAGAGAGTCACAGAACCGTTCAAGGTTTTAACAAAAAGACTCAGACTAATGGATGGAAAGGGTTCAATTCAGGAATATAAAGAACTTTGGACAAAGACAAAGAAGGAGATAGACTTGCTTTTTTAATAGGTAAAGCAAGAAGTCAGCAAGAAGGACACGAGGTGGTATAATCTAAGAGGTAAACATAAAAGAGTTACTCGTCATATGGTTAGACGCTCCAGAATCCAGAATCAGGGGAAGAAGATGAATTGCCCTCCAGAGACCTGTAGCGAGGAAAGAGAGTACCTGATGCCTGATGCAAAGTCTTAGCATAAGAAGCAGCAGAATCAGTTGTACCCTGGCTCATGCTCAAGGAAGCAAAAAGTTGCTACAATAAATCACTCGGTACTGGAACGGATGGAGATACACATAAGAATGGAACCAGCCCAACATGTTGAGGAGACTCGCTTGAATGGCCTTCAGTAGTTACACCATTTTCCTGCCGATTTGAAAGTTTGAAAGACTGACGCTTGCAAAATTGACAGGAACTTTGGCCCTTATTTTCGGAAGGCCCCTTTTGCTTCAAACCTCTTCCTATACCAGCCGCGGGATTGAAATAAATGAGAGCATTGGATGAAGGTGTGCTCATTACCCACTGTCATTCTTCCTCATTGATCAAAAGCGGCATTGCCTTGCTTCGTTACTTCATGTTTGAACTCAGAGATATTATCAGGTTTGAAACCAGCAAGCAGCTGAAACTTATGACCAGCATTCAAAGCATAAGCCGCTTTTGCATATCCGCAGGAACAGTCACACAAGTAGGCAGGTACTGCCTGATAGAACAAGCTCCCAAATGTTTGAAGCTTTATTAGGTCTGTAGTAGTCAATCTTTTCTTTCCTGAGCGAGTGAGGCAGCCGAACGAGTAAGGCGAAGCCCTTTCCATTCCTTACTCCCTGGCTTTCCCGTAGGAAAGGGAAGAGTCGTCCTTAGGCCCTATAGGGCACGACTTCCAGTAGTTTGTATTTCCTACCCACCCTATACTATAAGGTATGGAAGGCTTCCAGTAGTGCCTATGCCCTCTGTCAAGTTCAGTTACTGAAAGCAGGAAGAGATTGAAACTCATGGTTCTATAATCAATTCGATCCCCCGATCCAATTGGGGGCAAACGCTTACGAAAAGATCGTTTGGATTTACGAAAAGGTTGCTTGGATTTATCCATGGTTTATTCCTTATATCCAAAATCACATTTTCTTTCTTCATTCATCTTGATCCGCCATAAATAGAATTTTCTTTTTTAATATAGAATATTGAATTTCTTCTTTTTTCTTGGAATTTTGGCACACGTTCTATCTATTTCTTTATCTCTGTGTGAGTCATATGCTTCGAACAATAAGGACAAAATTTCTTCAATTCCAATTGACTAGGTGTATTGTGTCGATTCTTTTCAGTAATCTATCTGGAAATGCCCGGTGATTCCTTCTTAGCATAACACCATTTCGAGTACAACTGATACATTCCAAAAGAACTCTTACTCTAGCATCTTTACCTTTGGCCATGAACCTCCTTTGGATTTTGGATTCACTCAACTCTTCTATTTTCGATCCGAAGAAAAATAAAGGAAGGAAAAAGAAAGAAATAGGAGTTATTAGTATTAATAGTACTAATAATAGTATTATAATCACAATTTCGAGTACCAGTATTACTACTAGTATGGACTATTATAATAATTATTATATAATAATTATAATATAATAATTATAATATTATTATGTGATTAATAATATTATAATCATACGTTGTTCGAACAACAGGTGTATCAAAAAGGACTTCCAGGATGATCCTATACTTATACTATAGTATGATTCAAGTGTAACCGATGAACATCTCACCTATAGTAGGAAAGGTGTGAACCTTCATTCAATCATACAAAGACGAGACACAGCAACACTGGACATCGCCCGCAAGGGTAAGCTTGACAAGCGGCTCGCAGCATAATATGAAATGACGAACCGGGGTAACGTGCAACTCTGAGTTGCATGATGGATCCAGTGTAATCCGATTCAGCGGTACCAATGCTTAACACACTCCTTCCCCCCATCCACCTAAGAGCCCATTCGCTCTAAGAGTGCCAAGAGATGTCTGGATGAAGAGCACCTGGTTTCTCATAGAATGACCCATCATAGAGTTCACGACCCCACCCATCAAAGCCGACCTCGGGTCTGATGGCCTAAGAACCATCCTCTACTCACGTCGTGGATCACTTATTGTGAAACTTGATCCAAACCTACGGTACTGGTGAACCTCGATTTCAGTGGATTAGAACAGCAACCTAAAGACAAAGAAGGAGATTGCCCCTCTAACGTGGTTTTAGCCAACCACCTCATAAATTCGCTACGTTGACTAGAAACTCAGCCCTACCAGTTTCCGATCCTGCGGAGTCGAAAGTCACATCGCACTATTTGCATATATAACTACTCATCCTGTTAGGAAAGGCTCTCATCACCTTCACGAATTTTTCTTCTTTCTTCCTGAAAACAAACTAACTTCTCTGTCTGTGTCTGTGCATGTTCTCATCTAAAAAAAATTGAATTTGTGTGATGAGACAATTGAAATTGGGTTAGTGTTCAGTGTTTTATCTTTCTCATCTTTTCGGTATACCGCTTCGCGAGCAAAGAGCTCTACGACTGCAGCATTAAATGGCTTAATAGGAAATTAATAGGAAGAGGAGTTGGTTGGAATAGAATTAGAATAGGAAATAGGGGAGTTGGTTGGAATAGGACTGGAATAGGAAATAGGGGAGTTGGTTGGAATTCTAATTAAGTCATGCTGCAAAGCCAAAACTCTGCAAGATTTGTGGAGTTTCTGCAACACACTCTTTTTATTCATTAATCACTACACTAGAGTGCTTTTGAAACGCGACTGCGGTCACTAGTAGTGAGGGTTTTTGGGGGGAGGCAATGCCACCTCAGGAGGATGGTTTTGAAGGGGCTTCTTCCTTAGAAGCCTTGTCGAGCGATAACGATGTTGATGAAGATATGGAGGGGTGTGATTCTGAAGACGAGGAGGAAGCTTCTTCATCAGAAGACTCGTCAAGCAATAACGATGCTGATGAAGGTATGGAGGGGTCTGATTCTGAAGACGAGGAGGAAGCTTCCTCCTCTGGACTGGTGCCGCCTTCAGCTGTTCCGCTTCCCCCAGTTAGAGCCAATAACGAGGCGGCTTTGTACGACTGTATTTCATGACTGGAGGCATGGGAGGACGCTTACTTGCCACTCGCGTAGGAGCAGCCAGGTGGCTACTTGTGTGATGTCCAAAGTTTTTTGGAGACATCTGCCTCCCTTGGAGGAGAGCAAGCTTACCTCGCATCACTCGCTTCAGAAACTGATTCTATCCTTATTATGGAACTGCGTCAGGAGTTGCAAGATCTCCTCCTAGGTCTCATTACGTGAGGACCTCAAGAAAGTGCAGCTTCTGGCGTGGACCCTGAGTAGGTCTACCACTTCGTTCTCGAGGAGACGGCACCCCCCACAGAGCGGAGCAGCCGGAGCCGAGATGAGTGGGAGATCTCTCTCTTGAATGAGACACTGGAAGAGGTTAGCAATCTCAGGTTTAATTCATTGCCTTTAAAAAATTGACAAAGAATGGCTTCGATTTGGACTGAGATATGCGGACCCCTCTCCTCTTTCATTCAACGAAGGAAAGAGCTCGTCCGGTCGCAAGACTGCTCACCTCCCCACCTGTCCGTCGCGAAGACGGGCCCCGGATGTAACCAAAACAATTGAAGAATCAGGTAACCAAAACCATGATCGACAAATGGAAGTCGCTTGATCAAAATCTCAAGTTAGTTGGTTCAAATCCAGCTCGTGGCAGCTGAAAGCCAAACAAAGCAGTCAAGCTAGACACTAAGGCAAAGTGCTGAAGGAAGGATATGCGGTAGTTGTAGGATGTAAGTGAGAAATCAGTCTTGCTCCACCCACAAACAAGGGGCTTGCCTGACAAAGAGTGACCTTCAAATGACAGAGCTAGTGGGTCACCCAGAAATGGGAACGGACCTTCAAGCCAGGGATGGGTCGGCGCAGGAACAAGGGGGCAAGATGGGGGAATGAAAACCCAGTCTTTTTTAGCATAACCGACCTCTCTACAAGGCGAAGAATAATCGAAAAAAAAGAACAACCCCGAAACGTAAAAAAAGGCATAATTTCTAGATTCTCAAGGTAAGTGTAGAAGTCAGCCTAAGCAGTGAACAACAAGGAATAGCAATTGAAGAGTGAGTGAACCTACTTCACTTATTGGTTCATCAATCAAAGGCTTTTCTTTCTCACAAACCTGCTTCACTAGGTTCATCAATCAATAAATCCGTCTTCTTAAAGCTTCGCTCCGCCTTGGTGCTTAGCTTATTAGGGTTTCTCGTTCAAGCCGGTTCTTTGTAGGTTCCATCCGCTACTCAAAGTGATGGTTCCACTGCGACGATGGTGCTTTGATTTCGTACGTGTTCGTTTCTATCGTGTTTGATTGGTTTCTCTTCTGGTTCCAAACGACTCGTGCCTCGGTTCCCCTACTCAAAGTGATGGTTCCGCTACGGTTTCTTAGTTCGAACGTCTAGTTCGGGCCTGTGCTGTAAGTGAAGTGAGTTTCGTTTTTCTTAGGTTTAGTCCCTCTCCTCTAAGTTTGTTTCCGATACGATTGGTTGGTTGATGAGATGGTTGCGCTACAATTGCTACCGATATGATTGGTGGTGCTACGATTGGTTCTTAGAAAGACAAGCCAAGAGTTCGCTTAGCCTGTCTATGTGTGAAAGAAAAATAGAATGCCTGTTGAGTTGACTCGTTCATGTAGGAACTCTTCTTATTCGTATTCGGTTAGGTGCCTCCTCAATGGTGCCTCTCTTACTCTATTAAGTAGTTCCGCTACGATTTCTCTTCTGGTGCCGCTCCGACTTGGGCTTGGCGTGTATCGAGCGAGGTTAATCCGACTTGGTGATTTCCTGCTTGACTTGGCTTTCTTTCTGACTGCTTTCCTTCTCCGACTTGGTGCCTAATTTCTAACGTGTGGACTACTTGGGTTAGAAGGAAGGAGAGCAAGGAGGAAAGCAAGGAAAAAGGAGGAGAGCATTCAATCCCTTAAACGCCCCACTTGCTTTTTACTGGCAAACTTGCTTGGCTTGAGACTTAGTCCTGCTTTATTTGAGGTTTCTTTGTTTATTGTACCTACACGCGTCTTTCTTGCTTTCCATAGATATAGAGAACTAAGCAAGCCATATGACTTCTATGTTGCTTGGAAACTAAGAATTGAGTGAATTGTATTGAGCTAAGAATGGTAGCTTGTAAGTCGTTTCCATGCTCTTCACAGTTGCTAAAAATAGAAAGCTTGCCCTTCTTAGCTTTCCTTCTCTCCAAAGTCACTAGAAAACAAACTATGTTGCTTCTACATATATTGGACATTACGAACTACCGCATCTTCGCTCCTGGCGTCACTCTGATTTGGTTCATTTCATTCCGGTTTGGTTCTCCTAAGTCTTTTATAAACCTTATTACAAACCACATTTCCTCTATCTAGCTAGGACACATAGAAGCTACCGCGTTCCGTTTCACTCCGACTTGATGTTCCTTTCGTCACTCTGACTTGGTGTTCCTATCGTCACTCTGACTTGGTGCTCCTATCTAGCTCTACTATCTTTTCTATACGTTTGTTTGTTGAGGATATTCCTTTTTCTTTTGTTGGTCGATGGTTCTCCTCTTTTTTCTAGAAGGTGGTCCTTCCGGTATGTACTCTACTTTTTGAGGTCTTTCTTCGATATCCAATTCCTAACCATAGCTTGAGTTTCATATCTTCTTTCTGCTTTTGTTGGTCGCCTCCTCTTTGTCAAAAGTCTTTCTTTTAGATATTTTATTCTCGACTGAAGGAGGTTCGTACTCGATATCCAATTCTTGTCAAGGAAAGGTGTTGGTCTAGTTTCATAATTCTTTTTTCCTCTGTCGATCGAGTATCTTCTTTCTTCTTTCTTTGGTTGAAGGGCTTCCTCTTCTTTTCGAGAGTCGTCCCTTAAGAAGAAAGTACTCGGCATATTGAGGAATGAATTCGATATCCAATTCCACAATTCAAGGTCTTTTCCCTCCCTTTTTTTTTCTGTTTAGTTCTTCTTTTTTTGTTCAAGTTGAGGAAAAAAGTGGAAAGTGAGACTTTGTTGAAAAGCGACAAGTTGAATTTCTCCCCTTCCTTTCCAGTTCTATTCCAGTTGGAGAAGGGTATCCGTGTCGTGTCGGGCTTGAGCCATATTTCACTATTTCTAGCTCGTTTTATTCTCGAGTATAGTTCCTCGATTCCAAACTAGGAAATATAGGAGCTATCATCTCCTTATTCCGATGCGACATGCGAAATGGATTTGATGGTCATATGGAAGAGAGGAAATCTCTTGGATTTCTGGGGCCAGCCCGAGGGTTTTTTAGTCTATTTAAAAAGTGTAAATCAAATTCACCTTTTGTAAATGTAAAAACAATGTCTTTTAAATTAAGTTAAGTATATTCTATAAAGTGGAAAGTCTTGTCTTTCTATGGTCAAGTTAAGTGTTGTCGCCTTTCGTCGTCTTATATATAGGTATCTTCTTTTAGATTATTTCTTTTCCTTTGGGAAGTCAGTCAATGAATTTCTCCTCTTTTTTTTTGAGATTCTCTTTTTAAGAGTTCCTGCCACTCAATACCGAGAGTGCTATTTTTATCTACAAAAATCTTCTAGCGCTTAAGGGCATTCTAGTTGCTTTGCCTCCTTGTTGAGGAACCCTTTTTTTATTCGAGAGCTTGAACGCCTCCGATTAGGACTAGATGATATATTGAATTCAAACCATCTTAACTTAATTAGTACAAGCATACCAATCCTTACCTACTGAATTCGCCCTGCTAAAACAATTGGGATGAATCCCGAGGGCAGGCTTCTCTATTATTGGAGTGGCTCTTGAGTGATGGCCTTCTTTTGTCAAGCTATATCCTTCGGTAAAGGTTCCTTGATGTGGTTTTCCGGCATGAGTAGCTTGCCATTCAGTGGTGGCTACTTTGACTAGGTTTCTTCGTTCTTTTTTATTTTCCTTCTATAAGAGTTTGTTGACTAACCTGATTTTTTGTCTTGCCTCTTTTCTTTATCTCTCGTCATATGTTTTTATTTATCAACTTTGCCCCTTTCTTTCAAGAAGGGGGTGTTTGTGAAGTAAGCATTGTTTCGAGACCATTCCTCGACTTTTTGCGGTGATTCCTCAGTGAACCAACAGAAAATTTTTCCCATTCAATCTGCGTTTAGTTATCGATCCAACATTGGTCAATCCATGTTCTAGGTATTGCATGGCCTTATGTCTGGGGCTGCTGTGGCAGTTAAGCGGCTCCCCTATTGAATAGGCGAAAGGCAGCACTCAATGGTCAAAGTCATCTGTTGGCACAAAAGAGTCGAGCGGGAGTGTTCAACCCCTTTTCTTGACCATACCAAAAGGGAGCCTAAGGTGTACCGATTCCCAAATAGATGAGGATTTGTTCTGCTAGGCTTGAAATGGATTAGCAAACCCGCTCATTCAAAGTATGTATGACTGAACCTTGTTCTTTTCTTTTTTTTAAGAAAGGAATGAGGGAAATCCCTTGTTTGCAAGCAGCCTCAGATTGGGTCGGAGAAAGATTTTGTGTTTGAGTTTCTTTGAGGAAAGTCAAGCTAGAAGTTGTCAGCCAAATGAGCGACAATTGACGAGTTACCCAAGTTGCAGAGTCTGAAACAAGTGAGATCCCTTTTCTTTTCTCAATTTTGCTAAGGCTTATAGCTCCTAGTTTGCTCAAAGTCTGGAGATTTGGGCGCCTGCATATGGACTTCTTCTCCGTACCCAGAATGCAGCCACTCTTAGGATCATAAAATTCGGAGCCTTTCCCGTTGAGCACTTAAGGTCCTCTAGCGAACCTAGAAAACACAGGAAAGGATGAGTCATACGAGCGCAGTCTGCGGATTAGCTAATTGATTTTTGAGCCAAGCAGCACCACTCATGATATCGGCTGATCTTGCATCAAAAGCTCCTTTCGGTAATGGCTGAATCAAAGGGACCAAACGCCCTAGCGCTTGCAAAGGCTTTCCTTGCCCAATTTAAGATACACCTCACTGGTAGATGACTCTTGCGACAACAGGGCTCCCAACACAAAAAAATAGACAAAGAAGTTCAAACAAATTTGGGAAATGGCAAATGGCCCATAGGAACCAGGCTATTTGCTCCAATTTCAAAAGAAAAGAAAGAAGAAAAATGGTTGTGCTTGACAGAATTGTTCAAATGGCCAAGGTATTTGCTCCAATTTCAAATGAAAAGAAAATCAAAGCCATCACTAAAGAAAAAATGCAAACAACAAGATTCAAAAGAAAGAATCGCCTTCCTTAATCAAAAAGAAATAGATATTTAGTGAGTATCAAAAAATAGAAAAGAAAAGGAAAAAATCGACCTTCCTATCTGCCTCAAGGTTGGATGAGAAGGCAAAGATAGCAAGGGAAGGGTAGGCGAGGTCAGGCGGAAAGATAATGACCTATGTCGATCAATCAATACCTTGGTGTCAAATCGAGATGTTCAATTGAGGTGTTCGATCAATCATCAACATGCACAAAAATTCAAAGTGATTCTATGGCCGAAATAACGGCATTTATCGCATGTTCCCCTTCAGATGGCCAATCACCTATGAGGGGTCATTTCCCATGCGGTATCAAACGGGGTCTAGAATCTCGTTAAATTGGGGTTTCTCATAGGGTTTACAAAAAGACGTACACCCCTATTGCTTTCGGATATCCATCCTTTTCATGAGTTATTGTTCTTTCATTTCCATTTCAATTGGTCCATCGAGTCGTTCATGTCGTGGTCACTTGGTCCATCAAGGTTGAGAGTAATGGAATGAATAATCCACGGCGAAAGGAAAAGGCAGTCCGTTCCCCTCCCTGTTTCACCAATTCCGTGCCGTGTTGAAAAGAGTCTCCATCGTACCTTGAAGCTCGATCCTACTTGAGCAGTTACCATCAGGAATTGTGTACAATAGTTTGTGTGAGTTCATGTATTGATTCAATTATTGATTCAGCCATCCTAGCTGGATTGCTGCTTCAAGTGCCGAGGAAAGAGGATTAGTTTCTTCTTTCTTTTTCCTCCATCCTTGTTGTTCTTTTAGCTTGCTGAAAGAGAGAGTTGCTCATTCTTTCAGTTTGCCGAAGGAAGTTCGTGCATTCATCATATAGAGTTAATCAAGAACCTAACCGAACATAGACAAGCTAAGCATGCCGGCTTCCAATGGCATGCCGTTGACCAATGTCACAGTCGATCAATTGGAGAAATATCAATTTACAAAAGCTAGGCGTCTACTGGGGTATGTCATGCCACTGGATTTCTTAATACAAGTTAGAGCGGATCACTTAGGAATCGTGGTTCAATTAGCACAAGTTCGATTAAAATATACGGGTGGTATGAATAAGTCAACTTGAGACTGTAAGTCTCTCTTTCTTGAAGGTGGGTACTATAAAGATATTCAGGCAAGTATGAATAAGGCTTGGGATGGCTGGTACTCGCACATAAAAAACAAAGGGAATAGGTAATTCATGGAGATGGCATTCCTCCAAGTCGGGGCACTCGCTTCAACAACGACTAACTACTGGAAACCCATATCCCAACCCCAATTCAGGTTCGGGTATTGGACAACCCACTCCATGATAGCCAGTGAGCCAGTACTCTCTGTCTTGATAGGAACTCGAGTCACTTGTATGAGTGGAGCTAATAGACCAATCCTATTAGTACTATAGAGGTGCAAGTCACAGAAGGCAACGCCTCCTCCCGTTGGCACAGAGCCGGGCCTCATGCAAAAACTGACCGACCGACTAACGGCAAACTGAAAGGGGTCTATTCAGGCTTATCCAAGCTGGGTCCGGAAAGTACTCAAATTCAAAGGGACAAATTGCAAGCCATCAAGTTTTTCAACCAAGTTCACTTGGTTTTTCTTGGTGCTATGCCTACTAAAAGATCGAAAGCTCATCGTCTCCCCATAGTTTGAGTATGAAACGGGATAGTGGAATGGGACTTATCGTTCCGCTATAAGATTTCGGATCACCCATAAACTCAACTGACAGAAAATAAGCCCCCAATCTCTCGAACCTTAAGCAGCAATTCTCAAGAATGTTCCTTTCAGGGCCCATTCCCTTGTCCGGGTAAGCTTGCAAAACATTTGAGAGTAGGGATTTCCAGAGGGAGATAAATGGGAGGGAAGAAGGGGGTCTCTATGGCGAGCATTGATCTTGGCTAGGAGGTGAATTTATGGATTGACGGTGACAAGGTCAAGGGTCTCCATAGAGAGGGGGGTTGAATAGTGAAGCTAGGTAGCTTAGGATAGTCGTCTAGCCTAGCTAACAAGCCAGTGTCCTATTAGAAAGCCAAGCTGGTGAGACCAGAGAGACAAGCTTGGGGGTTGTGGGCCTATTCGCAGTGGTTTAGCCTTTGCAGAGGAAGGCATAGCTAGAGCAGAGCCCATTGAATTTCGTGATCGTGATTCTATTTGATGATCGAAAATGGTAGGATTGAGATGTCTACTATCATAAATGCGTTTCCAATTTTTTGAGTGAAAAACGAAACACGAGAAGACAGTGACAATTGATCACGTTTTCGGTGGTTTACCTCGCATCGCTTCATGAGCGCTCTGGTATGCGTTTATAGCGTATCAGCATTGTAACTCCGCAACGCCCTTATGTATGTACAATTGAAGAAGACTGAACAGTGAGCTCAGCTCATCATGGCGTAGCTTACGGAGAGACTTTGATGCGGCATGCGTTCATTGAGAGCGAGATGCTAAATGCAAAATGCGAGATAGAGCGCCTGGTCGAAGTGATTACGAGAAAGAAGCACGAGCTCCAGCTTCCCGACCGAACGAAAGCGCCTTCCCGTACTCTTGGTCCTGATAGTCAAAGGCTACTTCTCCAAGGCAAGGCAGCAAAGAAGCACTCTCATCGAGACACCTCTCCTTAGACATCGCTGCTACTTTATTAAGTGTCAGGGCTTACGGACTTGATTTATGAACTTCACAAGCCTTGCTGCTTGGCTTGCTTTGAATGAAGGTCATGTAGCAATGGAGGAATGAGATTGAAGTCGAGCGACGAAAGGAAGTGCCACGAAGATGGCGATCCGACTCATTCAGTTTCTTCTTTGATACATTGATTTGCATCAAGCAAGTCTCTGTGATGACCAAAGAAGAGGGATTACCAAATCCACGTTAGGAAAGCGGAGAAGCTCATCAAGTCAGAGTGGGGCATATCAAGGTAGCTACAGTCGTGGATGCGGTCTCGTTGCTGAGGTAGGTCGATTGACACGTTTCCACGCATGGAGCTCCTATCGTAGCTCAATTGGCATTTTCGCATTCCGTTCCTAACGTCGCTGGCCTAGAGATCACTTCATGATCTACTGAGGTCAATCCACTCGATCAAGATAGCATATTTAGTTGGATTAGTAGGGTTTCCTTACGTTATAGACCAAATGTGTTCCAAACTCATTTATCCTCTGATCAACATGTGATTTTAAGGTGCTTTAAGGCCCATTGATCACGTTTCAATTAACCTACTAGCGATCGCTGGACGGAGGGAATCCCATCTCGTTAATCAGTCAATCAATGCCCGCTTGCCTTGCCCCACATTCAGCGCCCGCCTTCTTTCATTAACTGACGAACTAAACTCTAAGCTCCGGTGGCAGCTCTTACTGCCAGGCTGTACTGAATTGAGCAGGACTTTCACCATGACTTGTTCACTTCCATCACTGAAAGGACTATGCTTCCTTCCCTTTCTGCCAGAACTGCCATTTCCCATTCCTTGTCGCCGTACTTGACTTAATGGCTTGACTAATTGTTTAGGAGGGCTTTTTTTTTTGTAGGAGGGCAGCTCCTCAACTTAGGCAAGGGAAGGCTTTGCTTACAAAAAAGGAGGGAAAGAGAGGTGTGGAGAGAGAATAGGGTAGTGCCCAACAGTTGAGAATTCCTGTCTGAAATCAAAGCCAGTTCCAGGTGCGGTGAAGCCCTTTTTCAAATAAACCTTTTATAAGGAAGGCAAGCCAGTCCCAGTCATTGGTCAACAGTCCCAGTTTCCTATTTTCTGTTTGGGTAAATAGTAATAGGTTTGAGACCTTGCCTATAGGTTTTTTTATCCCAAGTGCACAAAAAGAACTGAAATGATTTGAAACCAGCCTGACGGGAAGACACAGGTTCTCATGTTTATTCACCTAGGTGGGAAATAGGGAGCTCTTTGGAGATGGGAATACCAGACCAGGCACAAAGCAGCGGCAAAGGGGGACTCAGTCTTTATGGGCTGCGATGACGTGATGTACAAGCACGCTAGAAGCATTTGTCATAGGACCGTGCTCGTTCTGTTGTGCAAAGGGAGGATTCTGACAGCATTGTCGTAGGACCGTGCTCATTCTGTCGTCCGCTGTACTAGTGCTCGGAGTATCCAGTGGCTCTAGGACTTCTCCTAACTTCCGCCTTGAACCTTCAGTAGGGAGGAAGAAGACTCAGAGGCTTTCCTTCAGGGAGAAACGGGCTCCTTCAGCAAGGGAGATGAAGTTCTTGTTCCTGACGCTTTGAAGAGCGAATGAAGGAAGGAGCGAGACGAGAATCGATGAGGTTCATCTCTCGCTCGACTCAGATAATGATGAAGCTCGAGCTCATCTCTTGTCAAGCTATCTCCGATGCTAATGCTCTGCTCAGCTCTGATACTTCAAGAATAGTACTTGATTTAGGAACTTGACTTCCTTCCTTGCTAGTTGGCCTTGCTGCTTGGCTTGCTTGCTTGGCTGCTTTCTCCGGTGCCAGCTCTGAAACCAGAGGTCTCTGTACCGGCTTGCTCGCCTTCCTGCCTTCCTTCTGTGGCTTTTTGACCTCGTAGCTTAGTATCTTGAGTTTTGAGTTTTGACTAGGCCTAATGCAAGCCACTTTCTCACATGACGCTAGGTGGGAGGGCCCTGCTAGAAGGTTTAGAAGGTTTCGCAACTTAGGAGCTTGAGTTTTGAGTTTTGAGTTTTGAATAAGCCTCAACCCTAAGACGGATATGGCAAAGTTCACCTAGGAATTGGAGAGCGAGAGGAGCTTCTGTTTGAGCTGCAGAGAGACTTTTTTTTGCTGAGCAATAGATGAACTTCATCGATATCATGATCGAGACCCACATCCTTTGTTTTCAATCTGAGTACGCTCAACGCACTTCGACTTTTACGTGATGCCTCTTTCCTTGAGCGACTACTTTGTGCTCCTTTAATCACTTCGACTTGGTCTTCGCTTTGCTCCTTGTTGTCTAGTCGCTCGTCCCTTTATTCCCCTTTCATGCTCTCAACTAGTCCTTCCTCTCGTTCTTAATCTTAAGGACCAAATCGATTTCTCAGCTCGACTTCCTTCCTTGATCCATCTACCTGTGTGAAGTGACTCTGCATGAACTTGGAAAGGCGGAGCTAGCAGAGATGTAGAGCAAGATGCGAGATAGAAATAGAAATGCGAGATGAGGAAGCGAGAGGAGAAATCATTAATTCAGCGAGGCATCAGGGGCATCTTCAACCTCAAAGACCAGCGTCGCATCTTCACCTCACGCATATAGCTCTTTCCGTCGCTTTCCTTCTCCTCCTAAACCTTCCTGCCTTCCCGCTTGACTTCCCACCCCGCCTAAACTACTGCCTCAACCAGAGGCGCCAGATGCGTTAATCCAACTAGATACGCCGATCCACACCAGTGGCGAGCTAAGCGAGTGGAAAGCCTACCCATACCAGTATAGCTGCTTGGGCTTCCATCTCGGGATTGACTTCGTTCACCTACCAACACGACCAACCGGGCTTGCCTTCCCG
>NW_006497389.1:0-19220 GCF_000471905.2 Amborella trichopoda
GAAGTTTTAGTACAATTTATTTTCGTAAAAATGTTAAGTAGTTAAAAATTTCTTATTATCTAAAAGGTGATTTGTGATTTATTAAATTTTGTAATAATAAATTTCTTTAATCATTGAATATTGAGTTAATCTGCTGCAAATTGCATACGTGCAACACAAATTAAACAAGTAATTTCTAAGTAAGAGACACCTCTAAAATTTGCTTAGAGATGTAGTTCTCATCTCAGCAGCTATGGCTCTAAAATCTATTTTATCCGTAGTTATGAAATTCAAAATTTTGAAAACAATAAATCGAGCAAACCTTTAAACACTCGAATATCTTTAAAGTGGACGGTCCGGATAGCTTATTACATGTTATACCTTTATTAGGATTTAAAATTCATTTCTTTTTTCTTTTTTTTTTCTTTTTCATATCCCCAAGTCATGGCCGAGATGAACAATTTGAGGGTTCTCAATTATCAGAACACTCTCTTCTAAAGGATTTTTGAGGTGCACCCTATTTAAACAGTATGAGGTTACGACCTTTTATAAGCGTATTCTTAAAGAATAAGGACTTCTCTTAAGAGGGGATAAAAAGGAAAATTTACACACATTTACTTAGAGGCCCGAGCTGTTCAACTTATTAGATGTTTTAACTTTAATTTCTCAAATATTGTAACACCCATTTAGTTATACATCTAATAGCCAAAAATGATTGTCACGTTCTTGTATAACCCATAAATCGGTTTTACGGAGTTCAATCCAAAAAAAAAAACATTCGAACAAAAACTGCCGGTTAAAATTTGTCCGCCACTTTTGGTGAATATAAACCATCTGTATCTTCTCGTCTTTCAATTAGAATCATCAAGCAAATATTGTTCCATAGAATGGTTGCCTCATAAAATTTGGAAAAAAGTTTATATGAAATTGTAACATTAAAATGTAGAATTATGGTTGACCTAAAAAATCATCGTAAAAGGCTATTTTGAAGTTTGAAAACCATCTAATTGATCATCTCAGCATCAAGATGCATGAATATGAAAAAAAAATATATTTTTAGTCTTAAAAATAGCGTGACTTGCAATATATTATTTGAACCATCCTAAGAATTGACTTGTTTGTAAATTTACTTGATTTGACCTATTTTTAGAGTCTGAAATTGTATAATTAGAGATGAAAATGGATTCTCAACCCATCATAAATATTTTTTATGCCAAAATTATATCTTAAGACAAAATTTGGTGTTGCAGCTTATTTAAGATTGTAAACCACAACCTAAAATTTTTATCCTATTGTATCCATCACATTAACATCAGACTAGGTCTCTTAACATAATAGTTTTCTCTACCCTTGTCGGGCCCAATCATGGCTCTTTTGTTACTGTCCGGGCTTGGGTCAACTTCAGCCCAACTCGAGCCTAGCCTGCTTTCATCCCTCTGAAAATTTCTATGCTTGCGTCTCCACTTTAAAACACCAAGGTATTGTATACAATGAAACTATTTATCTTTTGTACATGGAGATCACAATCATTGTCCTTCAATATATGTCAAATTAAATGACTTTAATGAGACATGAAGTTTAAAAAGAAAAAATTAGAACTTGGTGTCTACTCTACAACATTCTTACAACCACCTATTTTTAAATTTAAAGGACAATAATGATTGTGACCTCCATGTACAAGCCATAAATGGTCTTTTTGTAGACAATCCATTTTGTTTGTACCTGGAGGTCACCATCATTATTGTCCCTTAACTTTTTTAAAAAAAAGGTTTATATAGAGCCAAGGGTCTAAATAATCAAATTAGAGTCCACCTCAAAAATTTCACTAGAAGAGGTTTTCTTGATGCTCAAATATCTTAAAATTCATTATCTCGACATCAAGATGCATGTATATGAGAAAAAAATGGTTTTCAAGTTCTGGAAATAATACACCTTGTAATGCATTTTTGGACAGTTAATTTTCAAGATTTTCATAGATCTACCCAATCGACACTATTTTTTAATCTTTAAATTTTATAATTAAATATTAAAATATATTTTAAGACTATCACAAAGATTTCGAACATTAAAACCACATTTCTCGAGACTATTTGAAGATGTCCTTTACTTTGATTGTTTAGAATCTCGGCTCGATACAAACCGCACCCATTTCAAAATGGGTGGTTACAATTCGTGACTCACTCCAAACCATAATTGTATATATTTCTCTTTGTTTACTTTTCTTTGGAGGACCTCTGTGAGGAATGTGCATAATTAGATCCTTCTTACACCTTTCAGAAAAAATGTTTCTAACACACAAGGGTAGTCGTTCATTGGTCGAAGTTTTAATTTGGACTGTTAGGCATTCATGACTTTCGCAAGACAATTTATTCGAAATGTCATGGGACGCGGCCCATTTACAATAAAAATGGTTGCCTTTGAAATGTAAAATGAACTAAGTGATTTTCCTATTTTTGAAGGAAATATCATTTTTTTGCCGAAATAGTTTATATAGAAGGCTCTAAACAATTAAATTAGAGCTCACATCAAAAAGTTCACTAAAAGATGTTGTTTTGATGCCTAATTTTTTTCAAATTGATCATCTCGGCATCAAGATGCATGGATATGAGAAAAAATTGGATTTCAAGTTTTGGAAATAATGAATCTTGTAATGTATTTTTGGACCGTCAATTTGCAAGAATTTTTTTTTAAGGAATAGGGCACGGGCTTAATTGGTTAGTGCTTGACGATTTGCAAAGCTCAATTCCAAGAAAGAGTAGAGGCCCTCTCCCCACTGACTCACCCAAATTTCTATTTTTCAAGTTTTTATAGATCTACTTGGTCTACACTATTTTTTAATAATTAAAGATGAAAACATATTTTAAGGCTATTACAAAGATTTCTAGTATTGAAATCACATATCTTAACACTATTTGAAGGTGCACTTTACTTTTATTGTTTAGAGCCTCAGCTCTATACAAACCATACCGTTTTCTGGTGGCCCTTTCAACTAACTGCAGCATTGGCACCGTTTTCCAACCTGATTTTGACTTCCCAAACTTCAAGCAAAAAAAGCCACGGCTTTTATCTGTTTTTAGGGGGCCATTTTCCAGTGGCTACTTGTTCTTTCCCCCAAATCTCAACTATTTTTTGCCGTAAGTTTTTTTGCCAACATAAGCCTTCTTCTTCTCTGGTTTCGCCCCAATGAGGAAACCCATAGAGAGTTGTCCGGTTTTTCGAACACCAAACAACTCTTTGATTTATAAGAAAAAATTAGCCCTCCTCTTATCTGATATTTGTATTACCGGCCAAGAGGGCAACTTTGGAATAAAAACATGAGAGAGAGGTTTGTGCTCATAATTTCGGACAAATGAGTGCCTATTTGATAATTGACCCCTTTCCTCCAATAATATCTGTACATAATTTGCTCATTTTGTCCCTATTCTTTGTGTTTTCTGTCCCATGCTTTACCGAGCAAACCATTTATATGGCAGCAATTTATGTTTCCCCCATCGTAAGTAGATGCTTTCAAGCCATTGGTTCATAAACTGCCACCTGAAATCGAATCGTCCGATCTGATCTAGACCAAGATTGCTACGTAAGTAATTTGGTTCTTTAAAACTCTATAATCACTAGATTCCCACCTTTAATTTTTATTAAGGTTTTTTATATTAGTTTTAAGTTTCGTTGCTATCCTATCCCATAGAGTAAGATGATTTTGGAATGATCCATTATGTCGTGCCTTGCGCGAATCAATTCGGACTCAGGAGAGTAACTTTGAAGCTGAGTTTTCCCAAGTTGTCTGTACAACTCGGGGACATAAAAAAATTCAAAACAATTTTAAAAAAATACTAAAAACATGTGAGATGGCATTATAAATTTCTTTTTTTTGTATATGACTTAGACGTTTTTGTCAAAAATTCGTGAGATCTTTTTGCTATAATCTCTATGTTTATATTTTTTTGGATTTTTAAAATATTGCAAACTGTAAATCAGTTTTTTTTAAAGTCCATTCTTTCTCTACTTTTCATGCTTATTTTAACCCTTTAAAGTTCATTTTGGTTTTATTTTATGGCTACAAACTTTGTTTTATTTTTAAAATCTCTCTTATTTTTTACCTAATTTTATAGTGCTTTTTTGGCCCCATGATGACTAGGCCGAGTCCATAAGTCGCCTCGGTCAGAGACAAGTCCCTAGGCCAAGGCGAGTCTTGGCACACTGGAATCACTAATTCGTATCAATTTTAATTTGTATAACATTGCTTTCAAGTATTTTTTTTTTTTCTTCTTCTCTTTTTTAATAAATATTAACTCAGAACCTAGTGAGATTGGAAAAAGCCAACAGCTACCCTAAACACCTGTCTCTCTTAGGCCAGACACCAATATATACAATCATATACGTACACCCACATATGCACTGTTGGGTTCATGTGGTCTTTAAAAGCCTTATCAGTGCTTGTAAAATGAAATGATATACTAGAACATGAACTCAGTGAGAGTGTGATCCCTCGTGGACCATACTAAGCAAACGATGTGTTGCAGATACCGGATTGTGCTTGACGATCTAGGCCAGTCGGTTGGGGAAAAACCCGTGTTACATGGGTATAAAGAACAAACCGAGAAGGGTTCTAATGGGTTAGCCCTTGATGAAGTCGTAGAATATGCCCAGATGAGTGAGCCGAGAGACTGTGTGACCCTTGTGTATGATGGTGGCCTACAAAGTCAGGGGTCAAAGCTTCATCCATGTGCCATCACACGACATGTATATCGATAGATCGTTCGGAAAAGCCAAAAATCCACCTTTTAGGGTGAAGCATATGCAAGTGCGAGAGATACCCCTATGCACCATAGGAGCAATGGTCGCATCAGATCTAGGTGACCTTGACTCATCTCTAGGGGAGGACCTGAAATCCACATACTAGGATTGCGATCCCTTGGCTCATCGGTCAGACTTTGGTGACCTGCTAATGGGCCCCTGTTTGGACTGTGGGTCGTGGAAAACACTGGGTCGGTCTGATAAAGCAAGTGTGGTTTGTAGTCTACAGCTGAATGTGGAGTGCCCCATGATTGTTGATTCTTAAACCATATGGATCATTTTCCCATCAAATTAATTTAATTGTATTTGTTTTATGATGAAAATTATTTTAAGATTATTATTTGAAGTTTTATGAACCCCTAGATATTTTATTTATAGTTTTTAAATTTATAAAATTAAAGATATTGATTTTACAATTGTTTAAATATTTAAATAATATTCTAAAATCCTTGTATTAATTTTATATCATGGGGGCCTATTGTGCACATGGGCTTGCCATATTTTTAAAAGGTGGGGCCCATGAGTGCCTCCCTTGGGTAGCACGCCCCACCCTTATTCTCTTTCCTATTTTTTGGTGATATGACATGTGGCCATATGGATGGAAGATATTGACTAAATATTGACTTGATATATCTTTGAAAGATTTTGTGGAAAGATTGAGTAGATTTGTATTATTTTATGGTATGCACAATATTTTAATTAGATTTAATTTATATTGATGAAAAAATGGTTTAGGAAAGAGAGATAATAGTTCATGCACCTTCCATAATGTTGATGGCCCATCTATGAAATGGATGGCTCAGATCTCTCACCCTACAACTCACCCTTGATCGACGTTCTATGTTCAATCTCACAAGAAGAGGCAAGCCAAAGAAAACCCTAAAAAACCCTAATCTTATTCAAAGCCTATAAAACGGGATTGTCTCTACCAAAAAAAATCTCTACACCTTATCTTTTTACCTCTCTCTCTTAAGAAAGTTTATCTCTCTCATGTTTTATCTCTTTTTCCCACATTGTGAAAGAACTTAAGGGTTTAGGTTATAGAGTTTTTCTCTTCTATCTTTCAAATATGGATTTATAGCTAGAGGTTTTAGAGTTTAGTAAAAAGAGAATCCATCTCTCTCAAACTAGGTTGCTAAGAGAATTCACCTAGGGTTTGAGTTTGTGATTAAAGGGGTTCATGTTCCATTACTGTAGCTTGGCCAAAATTTGCTTTCTCGATTCAAGATTGAAGCTAGACCATTGATCCCACACCATCGGATGGAGGTTACTTGGTGTGGGTGTAATAAGCCCGATTGAGGTAATCTCCGATACTCTTCCTTTTATTTCTTGCAATTTTATATTTTATTCCCAAGCATAGTGCATAGTTGTTTCAATGGCATCAAGTCGTTAAGATCTTGGTTTTATTGCTATGTTGCATTATTTTGAAGTTTATCTTATTACAATAAAGACCACATGTAAGTGATCTTTTGGCAAAAGAAAAGGGTGAAGAAAAAAAAAAAATGTATTCCCCGATAAAAGATCACATAGGTCTTTCTTTCATTGGTATCAGAGCTATTGATATTTGATATCATTAGTTATCTTTTCTCTTTATTGAGTTTAGATCAAGCTTGCGAATGAGATAAAAGAAAGCTAATACTTATGTGGTCAAGAAATACACCCATAGTTAATAATTATTGAAATATTCCAACACTGAAAAGGCACTCTGCATAATGAGTATTCTGGGCTATTTTGGAGTAGAAATATGAAGAATAAAATGAGGTATTTTTCTATTACATATTTCAATGATATTTTATGTATTTAAGAGTAGAATTTACCTGCAAACTTTCAGTGGGAGATCCTATAGGAATTGAGAGTTATGGACACAATAATAAAGGGTGTCAGTTTTGACCATGCAAAATTTAGGAAATATGTATTGAGTTCCGTGAGTTTTCTCACCAATCATATGATTTTATTTCTAGCTGAAATTGGACTGCGACTAATAAAATTGAGTCTACTTTCAAACAAAAAAGGTTTCATCAAGAAAGTCTATGTGGTTTGAAAGATATGATCAATTTATTAAAGGATGCGCAAGTGATGTTTTCTGCAACGAAATTTCATGACTTGGAAGTTGAGATTTAATTTCTATTCTTAACAGAATATTTTATGGTTGACACTAAGTTTTTAGACTTCCATTCTGAGTCTAGTTTGTAATAAAGTTCATTTGAGAGAGAAATATTTACGCGAAGAGAGGAATATAAATTTTAGATTGAAAAGAGGTCATCCTAAATTTTATGTAATTTAGTATGTCCTTCATTGAAGACATGAATATCTATATTTATCAAGCCTACTTAACAGAGTGATATAAGGCTTGTGAATATATATGTATTACTATTATGTGTCTAATTTCAAATAAAATTTGTTTGAAAGGGAAACTCCATGATGGTGGAGAGAAAAGACAATTTTACTAGATAGTGTTCATTCTGGAATTCTACAGTATGATTTATTTTGTGACGTGAATGTTACTTATTTATTTCTCTGAAGAAAAGTATTATTTGGGATTCAAGCTATGATGTTATGATTTGCTTTTTAGTTTAGTTTTCAACACAAAATATTTCAAGATGAGAGATATCATATTTCTATCATGGGATGCTCAAGTTCGCTTATGCAGTAAATTAAAAAGATGTGGCATGTTAAGACACATATTTGGAATCCTAAATGTGAAGACCTTTTTTTTTTTGGGCTCATTTAAAAAAGTTTTATAGTGTGCTATGAGTACGACCCTTGTGTGTGATGGTGGCCTACAGAGACGGGGGCCAAAGCCTCATTCATGTGCCATCACACGGCATGCATATCGATAGATCGTTGGGGAAAGCCATAAATCCACCTTTTAAGGTGAAGCATATGCTTGTGGGAGAGATACCCCTCTGCACCATTGGAGCTATGGTCGCATCAGGTCTAGGTGACATTGACTCATCTCTAGGGGAAGACCTGAAATCCACAGACTGGAATTGCGATCATTTGACTCATCGACCGGACTTTGGTGACCTGCTAATGAGCCACTGCTTGGACTGCGTGTCATGGGAAACACTGGGTCGGTCTGATAAAGCAAGTGTGGTCTGTAGTCCACAGTTGAAGGTGGAATGCCCCATGATTGTTGATTCCTAAACCATATGGATCTTTTTCCCATCAAATTAATTTAATTGTATTTGTTTTATGATGAAAATTATTTTAAGATTATTATTTGAATTTTTATGAACCCCTAGATATTTTATTTATAATTTTTAGATAAAATTAAAGATATTGATTTTACAATTGTTTAAATATTCAAATATTATTCTAAAATATTTTTATTAATTTTAAATATATAAAAATATCATGGGGGCTCATTGTGCACATGGGCCCGCTATATTTTTAAAAGATGGGGCCCATGAGTGCCTCCCTTGGGTGGCACGCCCCACCCTTATTCTCTTTTCTAGTTTTTGGTGATATGACATATGACCATATGGTTGGAAGATATTGACTAAATATTGACTTGATATATCTTTCAAAGATTTTATTGAAATATTGGGTAGACTTGTGCTATTTTATGGTATGCACAATATTTTAATTAGATTTAATTTATTTAATTTCTATTAATGGGAAAATGGTTTAGAAAAGGGGATAATGATTCATGCACCTTCCAAAATGTTGATGGCCCATCTATAGAATGGATGACTCAGATCTCTCACCCACAAGTCACTTTGATCGACGGTCTATGTTCAATCTTACAAGAAGAGGCAAGCCAAAGAAAACCCTAAGAAACCCTAATTTTATTCAATCCCTATAAAAAGGCATTGTTTCTACCAAAAACAATCTATATACCTTATCTTTCTATCTCTCTATCTTAAGAAAGTTTATCTCTCTCATGTTTTATCTCTCTCTCCCATATTGTGAAAGAACCTAAGGGTGTAGGTTATGGAGTTCTTCTCTCATATCTCTCAAATATGGATTTATGACTAAGGATTTTAGGGTTTAGCAAAAAAAGAATCTATCTCTCTCAAAATAGGTTATTAAAAGAATTCACTTAGGGTTTGAGTTTGTGATCTAAGGGGTTCATGTTCCATTAGTGTGGCTTGGCTAAAGTTTGCTTTCCCGGTTCGAGATTGAAGCTAGACCGTTGATCCCATGCTATCGGATGGTGGTGACTCGGTGTGGGATATAATAAGCCCAATTTAGGTATTCTCCGGTACTTTTCCTTTTGTTTCTTGCAATCTTATGTTTTATTCTCAAGCATAGTGCATAGTTGTATCAATGACATCAAGTTGTTAAGATCTTAATTTTATTGTTATGTTGATTTATTTTGAAATTTATCTTATTATAATAAAGACCACATGTAAGTGATTTTTTACCAAAAGAAAGGGGTGAAGAAAGAAAAATAAAAATAAAAATCTATTCTCCGATAAAAGATCACATTGGTATTTCTTTCATGCACAAAGCATGCACCTACACATGCACCCACTTCCACACAGGAGCAAGTATTTTCGGCCGGACACTGACTGGTCCCATTTCCGCCCCTACTGTGACACTAATATTTACGTGAGTGCCATCTTTGCCAAAGTAAAGCAACATCAGTTAACCATATGTTTTTACATTTGCTCTCTATCAATGGCCATCGACCCATTTCCTCAAGTTTGATGTTTTCGGGATTATTATTAGGATGTTTTCGGGATTACTATTAGGGTGGCCACTATTTGGGTGCATTGGATGGAGAAGCTCAATCTCTCAAAGCAAAATGTATTGATATGATCGTAAACTCGTTTGAATCACAAAAAGAATTTTGGGGAATCAGCTAAATTGACCCACCAAGCCCAACTTAAAGAGAGAGAATACTCTATGTACAGACCAATGACTAAATCGTTGGAAACTTTTTTTTTTTTTTTGGGTAGATGAGTAAGGAATATAGGACCCTACCCATTTTCAAAAATAGTAAGTGGTTTTCGAATGCATCCAAGGGAATGAAAAACTATTTATCCTTGGCTTCTGTCCCCCACCAGTCCTAGGCCACTGGAACCATTGGAGAGTGAAGTTGTCTCTTTTTTGGAAAGAAAGATATATATAGTTAATAAAAATAGCAAACAAGGACTAAGGGAAAAGAAAGGCCCCCACCAAAAGTGTGCTCAGCACACACAACACTTAAGTAGTTATCCTAAGTTATCTAAAATACATTAACAATTTGAAACTCCAACAAATAATAAATGAAGAAAGAACATGGTAGGAATAAACAAGAAGAAACAAAGAAATAAAAGTAAAATTGAATAAAAATGCCCAAGGAAAAAACAAATGAGTCAGATTTGAATGTTGATACGTAATATATCAATATAGTGGAAATATCTTGCAAACCAGAGTAGAATGTAGGCTCATAATGAGGTATCTAACTCCATTCTTATCAAAGGATAGAATATAGGCTTATATTTGAGATGAGAATAGATAGATCTAGGGATTTTTAGATGAATGTGGAGTTGATTATGTGGTTGCATGTAAAGTTATAGGGCTAGCTCTCGTGTTTATATGGTTAGCGATAGGGTTCATAGGCCTAGATCTAGGTTTTGTGGAATTCTTAAGTAAAGATTCAGAGTTTTTTACATACAGAAATCTTTTATGCCCTTTTATTAGCATTTGATGTTATATTTTTTAAAAATTACGAGGAGCACCCCTCCTCCACCCCGGCAGCGCTTTTTCTTTTATTTTCCTTTAGTATAATTGTACTCCCTCGGCAAAAAGACCTACACACTTGAAAAAAGAGCAAGAAGATTAAGTGATCCTCATGACTATATAAGATCCGTCGTTCTGAAGTCTCCTCCATTCAATCAATTGCTGGATGTGAAGGAGAGGACTCGTATAAACATGCCATGGATCCAATGATGGCTAGCTAATTCTAATGAATTTAGGCCCGTGGCACTAAAGGTGGTAGCTAATTCAAATAGATTTAGGCCCAGTTTCGAAGGACTATTTATTAACAATCAAGTCAATTTAATTCCTGCTCGTTTAGAAATCTAGTACCAAACAGTTTTGTCTACTCCACTAGTCAAGGTGACAGGCCCTTCAATCGCCCACTTATTGGAAAATGATTGCCAAAATAATCCACTTATGTTCAAATAAATCCATTCTTTAATGGAGGTGCTGGGACCGCCCTTACGGTCCTTAAAGTATGTAGCTATAGGCAAAGGGCCATGCAGCCTGGCTTTGCCATAAAAAAACTAGGTCTTAGGCCACAAAGGTTGTCAGGCTTGACGACCATGACCCATGTTCAAAGGTCGGCCCAGGCCTGGGCCTTTTCAGCCCAGTTCCGGTGGGGCTCAAGCCGACCATGTAATGCTAGGGCCGGGCTAGGGTCAAGGCTGGGCTGGGATGTTACCAGCCCTAAATAGCTACTACGGAAATGTAAAATGTAACTACTGAATGATTATTTACATACCATAAAAGGAATTATTTAGAGAATAATGTAGAAAGGATTGTTTTCGATTAGAAGATTCAACCGCTGTAAGCCAAAATGCCCTCACAATTTTAAGACATATCCCAAAACATCAATCCGAGTTAGCAAATGTTGGATTCTTTAATCCGAGCAGTCCATTTGAAATTGGCATGATTAGATCTGAACCACTCATCTCAACTAAGTTTCCATGTAACCATCTTAGTCCCACCTTCTCTCTGTCTCACTTAGATGTCAAGCAACGCGTAGTAGGCCAATGTTATCGGCAAGGAAATCAGCATTTCGAAAACGACCCTACATTAAAACAAGATGTCATCAAAATCCTTCAAAAAACTGTGTAAAAACTCCAACTTTTAAAATATATAATAGGGAAAACTTTATGTACTTCCTTGATATATACATTTTATACACTTCCCCCATCTCCTGGCCGTCTGTTCTAAATGAACGGGTGAGATGACCCCATTCATAATGTTAAACCTACATATTGTTTTATTTTTAATTTTCTTCTGCAAAACATTTTGACACCAAGATGAACCACAGGTCATCTCTAAGATTGAGCAAGTTATGGGGATAGAATTACCAGCTCCAAAGATCACCTATACGCTGGACCATCAAAGCGTTTTGCACATCCCCATCACACTCTTGAAAGCAAGAGTGCCGTGCCAAGCCAACTACCGTGAAAGATTTTTCAAAACCCGGTTGCTATAAGCATAGAGGATGCTCCTCGGATCATGGACTAGTCACAAGTTTTATACTTTTTAGGTACGATGGACAGTCTTCTTCCCCTCAAGAGCACGATGCCCTTGCTGAGTTAAGGAGCGAAGTGCGTAGTCCTCAAAGCCAATTGGAGGTTATGCGCGATGCTTCAAAACATCTCATGGAGTTCATGCCTGAGACAAAAAGCTATGATGAGTATGAAGTAAATGCACCATTAATGGAGGCCAAAGGCCCTCCATATTGGACTATTTACAGTGAACAGGCTCGTCAAATAATGAGGAAAATGAATTATAAGCCCTTAGCCAATCAAACTTTAAAAGGAGAGAAAGCTACAACTCCCCATTTTGAAGTCATTGAAGACACAACAGCCCGTCACGGGACTAAACAAGGCTTATGGTCTTAGCCTCTTGAGACAATGAAACCATACAACAAAGACAGCCATGAGAGAAAAAGAAGAATTTTATTAATGAGTGTAAACATTTTACAAAGTGTTGGCAAAAGAAAAGACATATTAAAAAATGATCAATTAACTTATTGATCTTTGCCCTACATGCCGTGGGAGAAGTCTCGGTGCTCTAGATACGCTCCTTCAGTTCGGCCACCATCTGGGTCTCCTCCTCCATCGCCACAGTTTCAAACTCAAGGGTATGATTGAGTTTGGAAAAATCTGTAACTAGAGAAGTCTCCATGGCCCTCCTTTGGATCATCTCCATCTCAAGACCAGTGACTTCCTACCTTAATATTCACATCTCCTCCCTTATCTTGACTATCCTCTTATAGCTGCCTTGCGCCTCCCTCTTGAGATCCTGCTGACGGCCAGTCATAGTGGCCTTCTTCTCAGTGCAGGAATCTATCTTCTCACGACAACGCAAGATTGACTCTTCGAAGGAGGCTACCCTGTTGATTTTCATCTCATAATGTAGTAAGCCTGACCACCTGCTCTCCAACTCATTTAGGGTGGTATCAAAATGAGAAAGGACTTATGGTGCACTCCCAATCATGGCGGTCGCAGTGAATTCCCTTAGTTTGGCCAAAGCCTCGCCTAGCACATTGAATGGCAGCTCCCTTAAGCCCTGAAGGCCTACTCGAAGCATGCCTGCAATCATACTAGCAACCTCGCTAAAGATGGGCCTAGATGATGTTGTTGGGATTACTACAACTAAAGAGACTTCAGCTTCGAGGACAGGGCTGGTCGAAGCAGTAGTCATCTGAGCCACTGGCTCCTCTAGAATAATGGAAAAGTCTAGAGCTTTTTATACCTCAAACCCAGAGGCAACCCCTGTCTCAACCTACCTGGGTACTTCAACACCAGTATTGTCGCCTTGACCATCGTTTATGGGGGCCTCCACTTCTGTCTGAACAGGTTTTGAAGAAACCTGTTCCCCTTACTCTTCACATACGAACGCCACTATTTTAATCTCTCAAGTGAGTCCATTCATTTTATCATCCTACATCATTCTCTAGTGAGTCTAACCCGTGGTCACAAAATGGCGAACCACCAGCTTGCCACCTATACACGTCATAAGCTAGTGGGTCACCATTTTCCATCTTCATTTCATACATCATCCATCTTTCACAAGTAGCCTCATGCCATCTCCTCACCAATGAGCTAAACCACTACCATACTCACTTCATCCCTCCTACAAACTACTATCCTTCCCCATTGTGGTCCAGCTGTATGACTTTAAACTGTAGTGCATGTCCTAACCGCATGACGTTACAAGGCTTCGCACAGGTCTTGAGGGCATGACCTTAACACGCGTTCACAAAAAAAATGATGAATAATGGGCATGGTGTATATCTTAATAGGGGAATGTCATGAGTAAAAATGACGGACGGGCATGGTCACGAAACCATGAGTAAATGAGTTCCATGAAAAGGGTGGACTTGGCTGAAAGGTCATGGGTAAAGGAGCCCCAAATAGAAGGAAGTTGGTGAAAACCGTCTCTACGACACCGCTTCCCAAGTTCAGGTGAAAATCCATAAAAGACGCTTAGACCAATAAACAGGCGGATGGAACACTAACCTCAACACGTGGCTTCAGCCCTCACTCAAAAAGAAAAAATCCCTAGTGACACATACCAGGACCCAAAAATCTGAGCTTCAAGGAAAATATTCCCACAGCCTGAGACCACTCACTAAAAAAGACTCGAAGGACAAAAGATTTGCCAAGAAGGCAAGACAAGTCTCATGACAAAGAGCATCATTCTCAGAAGGTCACCAACATACTTCCAAGATGTTGGAGATGCCTTAAGGAAGCTAAGTCAACCATGATTTTGGAGCGGCAATTAGATGATTGTCGTAGCTGTAAAGCAGTGGATAGGGGTGGTTGTACCTAGAGGTGGTCACCTCAATAAACTGAGGTACCCTACTCGCCAAGGAATAACTGGTCAGTCATGACTTTGGAGTGGCACTCAGATGATTGTTGTAGCTACAAAGCAGTGGGAAGGGGTGGTTGCACCCAGAGCCGGTCACCTCGATAAATTGAGGTACCTTACTCGCCAAAGAATGATTGATGGATGGAGCAGATGGTGCCGACGCAAGGCCTTTCAGCATACCATTCACGTAATCCTTTAAACATGGCTCAACACCAAAGCATATACACAAACCCAAACCAAATGGGAACAATGCCCTTCAACATGGCCCTCACTTGCCAGACGGCCTTGATTCTGACTGACGAGGTCCATACAAAATCCTCATCCTCAGAATCACAAATAGTCTGCACGAGTGTGAGGAATTCGATAAGATCCCTCAAAGAGTCGCTTCTCCCCCTAAAGTCTTCACTGACGAACCGGCGAACAATTGTAGACACCCAGATTAAAACTGGCAAGTTCCATGGCTTTCTTAGATTCTTAGGATCAAATTGGCCTAGTAAACCAAAATCCATAGGTCACACAATTTAACCTGTGAGTTGAAACAATTATGCTAGCCCAAAAGCCAGCAGATGCCTAGTTTGACCCGAAATCTAGTAAACGTGCTATTTTCGGAAAAAATCATTAAAAATAGTAAAAGAAATCCGTTTTGACCCAAATTTTCTTTAAGAGCTTCAGAGGAGCTGAGGAAGACACCCAAATGTAAAAACATCAATTGGGACAAGTTATGGTTTGGGTGACACGGGGCGTGCCGCCTAGGCGACGCAAGGAGTGTCACCCAAGTCATCCTGCAAGTGCCTATTTTTACAAAAACATTCGTTTTGAGTCAAATTTTTTCTGGTAGCATCACAAGATCCTAAGGAACACATCTGAAAAGAAAATTATCAATTTGGAGAAATTTTTATTTGTGCGACACGTGGCGTGCCACCCAGGTGACACGACTTGTGCCACCCAAGTGACACGACTTGTGCCGCCTAGCCTTAGGCGACATGACTCATGCTGCCCAGGTGACACAACCCGTGTTTCCCAGACACGTTTTTCCCCAAACGTGTTTTTATCATTTTTCATGTTTTTTTGGTCATCTTTTGGGTTGTTGGGCTTTGTGGTGCTATTAGCATCGGTCAAATCCAAATTTTAAAAAGTAAAAGATTGGTTTGACCAAGGGATTTGTTGGTTATGGCATAACTCTGCCCCAACAAATCCGTCATTCAGATGAACTCACTTTGGGTGACCATAAAAGGATGAAAAATGCGAGGGTTATGGAGGGATGAGACTTTTAGAAACTTTAGGCTGGAAGAGAAACCCTAGGAGAGTAGAGAGACCTTCCCTGAGAAAACCTTAAGCCTCATCTTAAGCATGAGTAAACCTAGACCTAGGGCACAAAAACCCTAGATCTATACCATTTATAGGGCACAACCACCCTACTACTACCAAATACTTGCTGATCGGCATCGTACCACAAGGGAAAAGGAACCGGTTCTGATACGGGCGAGCCCTTGAAGGCTGGGGAAGCCTGAGCCATCCCTCTCTGTTCGGCATTTTCTTGTCCTTCATTTTTTCTTTTCTTTTATTGTATTTATTTTATTTTGATCTGGATTTGATTCATTCTGATTGGAAATTGTGTTTTGAAATGCTTCGGATCACGCTTGCTCCTCCACAGATCTGAGAGCATATCTGCTCGTTTTTAGGAAGATCTGATCTCAGATCTGAATTCGATTGTTCCCACTTTCTATACCATTTCTTTTTCATTTATTTTTATCATTTGAAAGTTTTAGATATGATAGATCTACATTGTTATATCGCTCGATTCTGCGCTATAAACAATTTGGCGCCCACTGTGGGGCAAATCGAGTGTGATCCGTGCATCACAATTTCAAAAATCTCAGAATATTTGAAAACTTTGCAGGCATGTTCTAGGTACGATTTTGTGACTGGTCCCAATGCTTTTGGTCAAAATAAAATATTTGAAAATACAAAAACATATTTTTATGTTTGATCTGCTGTCGATTCATTTTTATTTATTTTCATCAAAAAATAAGTTATTTGTTGTTTCTCCAAGTTTACAATAAGCTTAATTTATCAAGATCTACAAGAAAAACAAATAACAAACATAAATAAAAAAAACAACATTTTGAGGGACACTAGGTGTGCAACCCAGGCGACATGGACCATGCTGCCTAGGTCCAGAGTGACACGCTCTAAGGTTCCCCCTGTCGCCCATTTCATAAATTTTGAAAACTTTGAAAATTTTGGAGCAAAATAAAATTTTGAAAAATACCAAATTTTTTTTTTTCTTGAAATAGGTCTGTTCTATCTGTTGTTCCTCTGTTTCACTTTGTTTTAATTTTATTTCATAAAGAAGTCTAATTTTTCTGCTTCTACACATTTCAGTAGCCTTATTTCATCAAGAGCAACAAGATAAATATAAAAAAAATTTCTTTTTTTTGGTGACATGACCCATGCTGCCCAACCTACAAGTGCGACACGACCCATGCCGTCTGGGCGACATGGTCTGTGCCACCCATCCATGCAGCCCGGGCAACACGGGTTGTGCCCCCCTTTCACAGAGGTCCCAAAAAACTTCTGGGACCCCACAAGCCTATTTCAGAGCTTTTGTTGTAATTGTTCACCAATTTTTGGCTTAAAGTAAACTTTTTAAAAAATATAAAAAAAATATTTTGCTTCAGACAAGTCTGTCTACTCTTGACTTTTTTTTTTTTTTAGTTTATTAATTTTGGCCTAAAGAATTTTTCCCTACTTTCACCATGCTTAGTCTAATTTTATTTCATCAAAGTTAAAAAAAAGGATAACTTTTTTTAAAAAAAAAATTAAAAAAGGATAAATATACATCGAGGGCTGCTTGCACCCTCCTGAACCGTGTCCCGTTCAAGTCACCCTCGACCCGGGCCTTGCTCGACTTGGCACGGATTGTGCCTGCTCTCATTGTTCTGGCATTACATGCTTAGGGGTTCCTCACCCCTCCATCTATATTGTACCGCGAGTGAGTTTCACCTCGAAGCGCACATCACTAGGTGTAGAGTGCTCACTTGTTTTCTTTCTTATTGTGTGCTTGTGTGCTTGACTTTATTTTTCATTTGCATGCTTCTTTACACACACTAGCACACACCGACCCGGAATCCCAGAAAACAAATTTTTCAAAAGCTTTGAGAGTTGAGGCAGTTAGTATTCACGTAACTTTAACTGTGAGCGCCCCTCCGTAATCCTTTGCTTCAAAGCAACTCCGTGTATAGTAGGACCTGGCAAAATCCTATAATAGGAGGGTAAGACCTATGCGGGGACCTATATCAGCCTAGCCGCATTCCAGTAGTTAGGAACCCACTCTCAAGTCAAGCCTACCTACAGTACTTTAATAGGTCAACCATTTTCATGTGCATGCTTGCTTATTTCTGATTGGTTAATCTTAGATTTCTTAGATCTCCGTCCCAGACTCGCCTTTGGTTCAAGCCGAACTCTGGGTCTAAGTTCAGGCTTTTACCCAGCCTATCCCAGCTCCGAACCAGGTTCACACCTAGGTCCGATCCTAGGTCCCCTCTTGGTCCAAGCCGAAGGATCGTTCTTGGGTCATCTTTAATCTATTCCAGGTCCACAGCTGGTCTGATCATTGAAACTTTCTTGGGTCTAAGTTTAGGCTAATAACCAGCCTAGCCCATGTCCGAACCAGGTCGACACCCAGGTCAAAACCTAGACCTACTCTTGGTCCGAGCCGAGGCTCTCACCCATCTAATCTAGATCGTAGTCTGGGTTCTAGCATAGGCCTAAGCTTAGAGTTTCCTCTAGAGCTAGATTAGGTTTACTCAAGCAAAACCCATTGAGTTTAGCAAGTCTAGATTCCAAGCTAGAATGAGCCTTAGTCTTAGTTAAGGTTTTTCCCCTAGAGTCAGGCTGAGTCTGCCCTAGATCATCGAGTTTAGTTCTTACCTAAGCCTAGAATCTAAAACTCGGCCAAAGAAAGTCATCATGTTGGTTACCCAAGGCGATTATGATGATCGCTCTATGGCTGACTCTCAACTGAAGCTCCCCAAACCTAGGGATCAGTATGCCACAATCCCTTGGGATTACGGACAGAACTCAGGCCAATCCATTATCCATCGTCCAGGTCTTCAATTAGAAGCTGAGTCCCAGGGATCCACTCCTAACCCTGAGCTCGGTATGGTCCAAAAATTTGGCTCCGCCTGAAAAACATTGAACAGCAAAGGGGGTCTGACCAGGAATTGTCCTACAGGGATCCTTACGCACCCACAGTAAGAGCCGTCTGACCTTAGGCGACTAAAGTAGGAGCCATGGGAGGGAAGAAGTTCATGAGACATCTAACGCTAATTCCCACAACTTGAACTAAGATAACCCCGAGATGCAGCAGTCTCTGAACCAAGACCCACCTATATCTAGGAGATCCAATCCAACCTTGAGCCACCGTAGTATAGCCCACGATATCATGAACATTGTACGCAACAGAGGCGTCAATCTAGACCAACCCTTAGGCGAGATAGGCGTTTGCCCTTAAAAGTCTTGTTGACTTACACTGTTCATGTCCTAGCTCACGGGTCTAACCCAAACATAATTAACGGTATAGGCGAACCCCTAGCACAATCGAGCCAACCGATTCTTCAATCGGCCCCTTTAGTTCACTCAGTCCAACAAACCGTGCCATTTCCGCAACCGGAGGCAACACTATGGGTCAATACGCCCCTCAGGCACAAATGCATCAAACAGTCCCGGTAACTGCGACTCATCCATCACAGGCACAAGCAGGACAAGATCTACCCCAAGTCTCGACTCATCAGTCTATGCTTGGGAACCCACCGACCAGTGGGCTTACTCTCATGCCAAATACCCAACAAGAAGGCACCTCAAAAGTGATACAAGATATGCTTGCAAGGATGGGTATG